>CAJQUW010014343.1:0-55939 GCA_907163375.1 Prostheceraeus crozeri
TCATCCCTTATATTCGGTAAAGAACAAAGCTCGCCTTGGATGTTTTAAAGATGAAAGTGCGGGACAGGAAATTGAAGAGATGATTCTTCTTAGACCGAAGCTGTAAGGCATAAAGTATAAAAGCAAGATGGACTGCATAAAAAGGGCAAAAGGTATATCAAAAGCAGCTGTTCGTAAAATGAGTCATGAGAACTACAAAAATGTATTGGACAATCAAAGTGAGAGCTCCATTGAGATGACTATACTCCGTTCAAAACATCATACTGTTTCAACTCATAAATTCCGTAAACGTGGCCTCTCAGCTTCGGAGGACAAGCGGTGTTGGATTGATGCAAACTTTTCTTTACCTCATGGTCATTATGCTACCGGAATACCACCTCCAAAGCGTCGAAGACTGAAAACTCATGATATGCATGATTGTACACTAATTGATTAATTTTGTGAGTGAAAATGTCCCACTATTGTGAAAACAATTAATATGAAACTTCAGTATATGTACAGACTAACATTTGCTACTGAACTTATGACATCATGCACATTGTAACAATGACTACTATTTGTACTAAACTGATTTTGAAATATGTTGTTTTCTTTATATTCGCGCATAATGGGAATCTGATCATAATATAAGTTTGAATAACTCATTTGTCAAGGTCTAACAATGAACAGAATTGATGCACAATGCTGTTGGTTTGTTTTTTATATCACACATTTTAGTACTAATGTCATAACACATATCAATGCACTTGATTATTCACTTAAAGTATAGCAGCTTATTGATATTCACATGAATTCTTCGTTTCATGATTCTACTACGGTAAAAGTGTGTTCTCATCAAAACAGTTTGTTCAGTGAAGAAGAGACAATTATGCTTTATGCGTGCGCTTGGCACATGAATGTCTACCTTTGATTCATTTAGATAGATACAGTTCATCTCGCATATATGTGAGACAAACAGGAAAGCGGTTGGGAGAACATGACCGAAGCGATAGAAGAGATGTCTCATCACAATAGCTTTCACTATGCTCCTGGCTTCTTGCACAGATGCTTCACCAGAGTATTGCGCACTGAAAAGCAACACCTTCTTCGGGACTGTTGGGATGAATTGCTTTGAGGTAGAAACGGAATGTCTTTGTACTCGTATAAAGCAAAGAGGATATCCGTTCCTCAGAAGACCTTGAGTCAGGAAGTTGAACTCTTTCTCGAGATAGTTGGGTGAACAGAGGCGTCGAGCACGATCAAATAGACACTTAACAAGGTTCACAGGACAGAGGAAATTATAGAGATTATTAAATTAGAGAGTTTAGGACAGAGGGAATTGTAGTTCATGTAAACACCGCTGAAAGTAGGCTTCCGATACACCGCGATGTCAACACCTTTGTTCAAGCGATGAAGCTGGACGTTGAGAACGTCTTCAGTAAACTTCAAATTGGGATGAATGGAGCACAAGCGACGGCGAAAGGTTTCGTTGTGACTTTGATCAATGATGACGTGGCAGTCATCCACATACCGGATGTACGAGTGAGGCATGCAGTCTTTCAGGAGCTGTCTTTCAAAACGGCCGACAAAAATATCTGCAAAAGAGCCACTGCAGGGACTGCCCATAGCAAGTCCGTCGACCTTGGCATACATCTCACCATTAAAGAGGAGCGTCATGTCTTTGGTGACGATACTCAGAAGCTGTCGAAGACTATCCTCGGAGATGGCTACTTCTTGGATACTTGATGATCAGCGAACGCAGATGAGTCGTTGCTTGAAACCCGGTTGGAAACCCGGTATCTCGTCGTTTGAGGGTTAAGTGTTAAGTAAGTGAAGAATTGTGTTTAGAAAAGGTGTCTCTAAAATTTGTTGAAGACTGAAGGAGCAACTGATAAAGCTCAGGAACAAATTTATGCATGTACGCTGTATGTATAGTTATCGTTCGTTCAAGAATGCTCGATGTACATGTAAGCGGAAAGTATGTCGCTCATCTCCAAACTGCCAACGATTTTGAGTTCCTTCTCAATGTCACTTCTCTAAGTATTTCAGAAGCCTTGTATATTTTGAACCGTGCACCACACCCTTCTGTTCATAAATTGCTTGTCTTGTATATAGCTTATTGCTGCCCTGTCTTTATTGTCAATATTCTTTTGTGCTATATTTCCATCCCTCCGTGTCTTGAGTTGTATTCATTGCATTTAAATATGTACAACATTTTACTGTGATGTCACTTTTATTCGGCCGCAAAGTCTCGAAAGCGCTCGCGATGTCATTTTATTTTAATGAATTTATATTGGCGACTCTATTCTTTCTGAAGTGTATTGGCTACAAGAATTGCTTTTGTACTGATGTCAAATCAATGACACAGCTCAATCAGTGAACCACCTGAAAGGGTCTGAGCATTCTACAAAAATAAGAATTCTTACCACATTTATCTAATGAGCACTTTTTTCTTCTAGTATGTCTGCCTAGACATATTTTCTCTTTTGCAATGCACTTCCTGTGTCTGGTCTGTACCCCTTCGCCACACGTTCTACTGCATCTAGTCCATTCGGACCAATCTGACCATTTTCCTGAAAAACAAGATGATACATGGTTGGACAGAGAATGTCTGGATGAGCGCTGAATATGGATACTACCGGACACTCAAACTTGCATGTAAAACCTAAACTGTCATTAAGATGCTATTTTTCGCATTTGATTCAGAATTATATAATGAATAATACGTAGTGCTTACGATATGGTTGACAAGGTTGATTAAGATTTAGTTGTAGCATAAATTAAGACTTTATATTCTAGGCAATACAAATCATTGTGCGGCATCATGATGCAAACTCCTCATGATCTTTAGTGCCATAGTCCGGAGAATACCAGATAAGAACACGACAACTGCAAGAGTATTCCTTCGCTTTCAGTAGTCCATTCGGTTACATAGATAGAAAAATTGTCTTAAAATTTCTTTATGGTCTGTGACTAGTTGATCGGGATGTTATTTGAGATGTGTCAGATGTTTTCCACTGCAGCCTACTCTTCACCAAAGCTCAGTCTGTGGCTGAATATCGGCCGTGACGATTGGAAGCCATGTGCACGAGGCTGCAATCACCCAATTCGCAAACGACAAACGATGTCACCTTGTTTGCTTTCATTATCTGTTTTTGTCGTGAGCGTCTCTCTTCTTTTGAACTTTTCCTTGCGTAGGCCTGCTATATCGGATACAATCAATATACTGGTTTTCAGGTCCTTGAAAATCGAAGTGGGTGTAGAAAAATCTATTAGTTGCTGAATATAGTCTACTACGGACACTCAAGCCTCTTCCCGCGCATTTGGTTTTGGTCGCTCTAGGACACAATAAGCTCAGTGACGTCGAACTAGTGACATCACTGCTAACGATGAACACTGTCTTGTCGAGCTTCAAAAAAGGACTGCAAATATGTTTCTATATGACGAAAATTATACGATGACTGTCCTACTTGAATTGCGTGTGATTGTATATCGTGAATAGGAAGTTCTAGATTAGATGTTCACCATAAAATAATATCCATCAATTCATTAAGTAGATCACAGGATTTTTTGAATATCTGTGTCGACATACATTATATCGACAGCTCGCGTTAAGCAATATAATTGCAGATATCTGCTGAGAAATTAATGAAGATTGTGTACATCAAGAAACACCAAACATTATATAAACTCAAAGCAAGGTGATGCACGAACGCATGTTTATAACATGGCAACTTGATGCAATGCACATTGCGTTCCAGTGACTACTATTCATCTCAGTTTGAGAACTAGGCCTATGCCTACAAAAGACATAAGGTCATGGTGAAAAATTCACTCTCTCTCTCCTTTATATTTATTGACCAACACATTTTATTATTTTATTAATATGACCAATATACACGAATAATACTTATTTGGTCAATAAATTTAAAGGAGAGAACGTGAATTTTTCACCATGACAATTAGTAACAGCCTCCTGTCCCTGACCATCAATTGTAAAAGACATAAGGCTTACTTTTGCACGACAGACACCAGATATCACTGTAAATTGCCATGTTGAATTCAGCAGATGTTAAAGTATCTATTTGGTAGTATGAAAATATTCTTCAGCTCATATAGCAGAGAATATGACGAATTTGCAATTGATCTCTACCTGCAAATTATATAAAATGTCTACCAGAATTTCTGTCTTTCTTTCGCCATGAGACAAAGAGACGGCATGAGACGGCAGCAACTTCGGCCAAATCGTAATGACTGTGTCTACGACAGAGATTGTGATTCAGAAATATTCGATGATGTTGTTGAGGCAGTCATGAACGGTTCAGAGACTAACACTGTAAATCGTTCAATACCAATCACATAAGAAGGATGCATACCAAAAAATTTTGTTGGTGTATTTCTGCATTCTCTTCGTATATATTTGTATGCTTTTCGTATGTTATTTCAAATGTGGTATGCTTTAAATACTAAAGCCGCACCAGCACAATGTTAAAGGAAAGCATCAATGATTTTTAATATACGTGTATGCTGATTTAAGGCCTTTTGTCAATAAAGATCACACTAATGCCACTGCTGTTCTGTAAGTAGTAAGATAATGACATTCAAGAGTCGAACTTACAACAATGAATTCGATTTTAATACATGTAAGTCTAAGGCACTTCATGAATAATCAATAGGTATTCAACCATCAACAATTATGCATTATGCAATTTTGGAACTAAGGATATTATCAATCCGAAATATAAACACACTATAATTCATGAACGCAAAAATAGTTATGTTTGAGATATATAAGTCAACATGGTTGCTCGAAATGATCGTTTTATTGAAATGATGTTTATGAACTTAGTTCAAGGAAATGAGCTACTTATGAGTCTTGTGAATGCCATAAGACAAGTAGCAAAGATGACATGCGGCTTTAATTTTACCATAAATCTAATCTAGTTAGATACCACACTTTCACAAAGAAATATTCACGACTGGTTTTACTGGAAAAAAGTTATTTGTAAGTAGTATGTAATATAACATATTTTTTTGCCATGTGACTTGAAGCTATTCATACGAAACACATACGAATGAGGACCAATTTGCATAGGGTCTCGTATATAAAACATACCAACAACTCGTATTTCAGTGTAAAACAGCCAATCACAGATACAGCTGCGGCCATGGATATCCGGACGCGTATGAAAGATATAGAGTTTTTGAAGTTTCGAAGTTATATTTTTCCATAGGTGGGTAATCTTTAGTCGTGCGACATCTTCAGCTAAATTTATGTTATAGTGAATCAGAAAGTAGACGAAATGTATTCACATTGTAGCTCTCTTGAACAGTAGCGTGCTGTTATTCATAGAGCACCATGGTTGACATCATCCGATTCCCCATGAGAGTGTTTCTTTAACTATCAATGCTTACAGGTTTCCTGCAATCTCATTGGTAGAAAGCGATGCCAATGGAATCTGTCGACGTACCTGCAACCTCCCAATGCAACACACGCGTGTCAGTTAGCAATTTTAGAATCATTCGCAGTTCATATCGTGTGACAAACAGTGCCTTCCGTTATTGCTCTGTGTGTATGGTCGTCGCTAAACCAAATGCCCAAGTCAAAAGAAATCTCTCCTCGCAAAAGAGCTGTCGTTATCACTCTATTGCGTGAAAAATATTTCAATTCGAAAAGTATCTGAGCGTACTGACATACCAAAGTCTACCGTGAGTGACATCAAGCAGCGCTGGATCAAACGACCAGATGGGTTTGGATCTCCAACCAAACGCAAAGGTCCAGCTCGGAAGTCAACAGTATTTACTGACAGATGCTTAGTGAGAGGATGTTTGAAGTCGCGTTTCTCCAGTGCTGCTGAAATTCGCAGAAGAGTTCATCCAGCCCAGGTTCTTAGTGTGAGAACTGTTCGTCGCCGATTGAGAGAACAATGATTAAAATCTCGCAGACCTTCGAAGAAGCCGTTTATGAACGCTTTCCAGAGACAGCGCCGTTTAAAGTTTGCTCGCCATTATCTTCAAAAATGTGACGACTTCTGGAAACGTGTGATATTTTCAGACGAAAGTTCGTTCGATATTTATGGAAACAGAGGCAGCATAAAAGTTTGGAGACGTCCAGGAGAAAGATATTCTAAACAATGTGTTCTACCAACCTTCAAGCATCCACCATCGGTAATATGGGGACGCATGTCTTGGAACGCGATTATACATGCCTGGTACAGGTCAATTGACGAAAGTGATTGACAAAGACTTGTAAACAGTGTTCCTGATAGCCTTCGAGCCGTTGTCAATCACAGAGGTTTCCCAACCAGATACTGATTACTTCTGACATCATTATAAAGCCTACATTATCTGTTATGTTGCTCAAATATAGTTTTTGATACTCTGGACATCAGATCTTTTGACGGCAATAATAATTGTAACAGAAAAATCTAAGCTGAAAAAAAACTAAAACTCCTGAAATTAATAAACCTCATGTAAATAGCTGAAATTAAAAGCACAAATTAAAAAATAATGTCATTTTTCCTCGTACAGCCTTCAGTTTGTTAAAAAGATTATTAGAATTTAATTATTTACCAGAAAAAAGTTATGTGGAAGTACAAATCACATTTATTTGAAAAAAAGAATAATTTACTAGAAAATTGGATAGTGTCCGGATACCTATGGCCGCAGCTGTAGAATAGTTCGTATCGCTACATACCAATCACATACGGAAGTAAGTGAGATGTGGTATGAAAAACATACCAGATCTCTGACAACAAAGGTCTGTCTTAGTTCATTGAATATCGAAAGAGAATGACAGCTATTAAGTCAATACAAGACACCAACACCCTTGATTCCCCGACCGCACTCGCCTGACCTAGGAATCGAACCGAAGTCCGCGGTGGAGACGAGCTCGCACCTTCTTCACTAGGCCACGCTGACGGTTCAAAAGGAATGCGAGTGAAGGCAGAAGTCATCTCTAAGTGATGTCGACAGCATATTGTCCTATTATTATTGACAGAAGCAAGTACATGAGAATTGGTGGAAAAGTGCATTTTCTTCCGATTCTGACGGCAGATATTACGCTTTCATTTCGAAAAGAGTTCCATCAATAAAACCGCGGAGCGTCAGTCAAACGACCTGATTATGAAGATGTCAAGCAAACAAGGATGCATGCGAACCCATAGAAAAGCCAGGTGAAAACCAAAGTAAGTATATAAGGGAAGTATGGAATCAATGGTTGATTTGTGGCGATAGCTATGATATTACTTTTTCGCCAGCTCTTATAAGCAGTTTTATTTGATATCGCAATTGACAACAGAATAGTATTGAAATATTGAATTGAAGGGACTGAATAGCTATGCCAAAACTATGAAGTAGCGAAAAATTACATAGTTATCCGTAGACATCTGGAAAACAAAAACATGAGATGAAGATCCAATTCTATGGTTACAATGCTAGATTTGATTTGGCATAGAAACGAATTGATTAGTAAGGTACTTAATAGACGACTGCAAACCACTCTAAACGATTTCGGGAGGTGACTTATGATTGCACTAATTCACTGTATATGAACGTGTTTACATACTTTTTCCCACTGAACATCTGAAAATCTTTGTATCGAATCTAGAAATACTTCATTTTCTTATTGATGACCAGTTGTGCATACATTCATTGATCAGGTTTACCGTTCCATTCATGAATGGATGTTGGAAACATGATGGACTTTACCTACATTATATACTATTTTAGTCCTAATTTTTTCATCTGATTATGAAAGCATCCTATGTAAAATTTGATAATTTTTTTATTGACATCCCAACATCTCATTTTCTTCTTACATCAGAGTATTCCCTTGTATTTCCTTCTATGATCAATAGCAGTATTTGATGATCCGTGTTGAAATAACTTATGAAGAAATAGTCAAATTCAGAAATGTTGTCACTAAATTATTGATGTATCACGTAAATGACTGTTTTTGTTAGTGATGAAAATAATGAAAAATGATGAATGACGCTCCAGCCTTAAGCTGCAGGTACTTTGCATTAATTGCATCCGAGTATATTGAGCAATTAATACAATAGCTCCTCGGCTTCCGGCAAATTAATGATAAGTAAAATCATATTCACAACAGAAAAAGGAAAGCAACACGAAACATTCAGATGCAGATGAAAGCATTTGGGACGCAGCTTTGATTTCATTGGATGGAACATCATAGGATGCATCAATTCACAAAAGGCCTTCAACCGAAATTTGTATTATAAAGCTACATAGAATAAACCACAAAACGTTTGACTTTTGGTTTGATCAATTGTGCCAATTAAATTTCGAGTGCTGTTCATTCAAGTTTATGTCTACACGTTGCGAATAATTATCAATTAATTTCACCGTACATGTTCATCTGACATCAGTATTAAGCATTTCAAAGTGCAGTATAGACTACTGAATACTGATTGCCTCATACTGCTTCACGATGTTGACAAAAATGCACATATATAGGGCTGATCCAAAGTAACTTCCTAATGCAATATTTTCATTATTCCCACTCCAAGAAAGTAATAGACATGAATAGCATTTTTTCATGACGGAAATTTACTGGGCATTCAAGTTCATGACAATATCCCAAATCAATTATATCCAATTATAATAAATTATCCAATTCAAACTTTCAATTTCTGTGTGTCATGATGGTAAAATACCTTGGAAACCACGGCCAATTCTTGGCGGTGAGGAAAACATGAAAGGAGTGGCGAAAATTCGATGATTCAAGTTCATGACAAATCATTTTTGGCAATGAAATCTCTCAAAACTTTTATTATTTCGCTGTGAATACCCCGCTGTTGCTCCTCTTGCTAATATGTAGGCTATCTATATTTTAACAAGCTATATTTCACCTAAAGGCCTACTAATAATTGCTTCAGCATGAGCTTAGAAATTTTCGGTGCGAGCAGGTGAGCCCAGCGCACACCCATAAAAAAATCATTGTTTTTATGTAGCAAATATTATAAAATAAATGTAGCGTAGTTATTTTGGACATTTTCAATTCATGATAAATGTAAATTTCGGTTGAAGAAACAGCTTTTCTAAATTGATCAAAATTTGATTATTAAGCTTCTGTTAAAGCCGTAAGTAAAAATATTGCAACAAAGGTGTCAGACTCATCATAGAAGGTATTCGATTCATCTAACAGCCGATACAGTACAACGAATTGTGATGTAATCAACTAGATCTGTAAGTCTGCTATTTTTTGGTGTGCTCTGAAATTGCAAGTTGTATATATACACCTACGTTAATAATCACTACGATGCACATTTATAGGATACACATGTACTACGATCCTCAATACTCACATGAATTATAGAAAGTCATTCATGATTCCTTAACATCAAACAAATTAGTTGCGTACAGTACTGCTGTATACATTTACATGTAAAATTTTGTTATGTAAGACGACAACTGTATAGACAGGGATACGATGCAGCAGCCGGAATAAATGAAATTTACTACTTGCTATCTTTTGAAATTGGTGGCCCGCTAGCCTTTTCGCGGGCCACTCCTTGTGGCTACCACAACTTGGTTGCCTAACACTGACATAAGTCATCATGTCATAGTGGCAATCATTGAGCAAATAAACAGATTTCTCACCGACAAATTCGCCTTAGTTTACCGTATGTCAAAAAAGCTTCATCCGAATTACTAAGTAAAGGAATCAATGCCCGCTTGAACATTTTGAATATGCCTACTGCTAGAGATTAAACGAGTGCATCAATTTGTACTTTCTGATATGCCTACCACTTTTCTCAAACATGTTGATTTCACATCAAATTAAAAACTGTACAATTACTGAAGAACAATGATGATGATCTGGAAATCGCGGACGAGCAGCGACTACAAATTGCCAAGAAGACAGATTCAGTATATCATTACATTAATATGCTAGAAAACTATAAAATTTCCCATAAATTTGATGCTATGAAACTTTGGTAACGTGTTCAGTAGATAACTACTTCTAAGAAGTAATTGCTTAATTCAAACGATTAATGCATAAATGAATTATGCGGAATATTTGAAGTGATAATGCAAAGATATAACCGTTCAGCAAATACAGTTACCATCTCGACGAATTGTTGCGTCTGAAAACCTCACTGTAGTTATGGCTGCTGGTACCCAATTCTTCGTGGGAATAACTTGACCTCAGTTGTCTGGTTAATTACACGCAACATTGCGCTCGAGTAACCTCACGTCTTTTGATATCAGATCAAATCAAGCCTTGTTGGTAACTAAAAATTAATTTCATTTTTACTAATTTTCTTTTTTTGAAAGTACTCTCACAAAAAGATTCGTCAGCTGCCACTACTCTTTCTCTAATAGGCCGACTAAAATTGTTATTAAAGGGTGCTCGCTATTAAACATAGTAACTTAGAAGAAGCTTTTCGTATAACATTCATGATGTGGTAAACTGGTTGAATCGCATCAATAGTGCGAAATTGATCTTGTTGCCTAGTCATAATTGGCATGGCGGAAATTATTGCACCTTATACACTTATCGTCTTTACACATAATTTCATTATATGCCAAAAATTTGACCGACTTACTGATCCAGTTGATTGTGTCAAACTTTTACAAGATCGACCATTAGATAGGGTGTTTGTTAATCTTGAGCATCATCATGAACGAGGTTGTGTGGACTATGTGCATATAGTAAGTGTAGTTAACCATCACTGAGTTGCCACTTAAAAATTATTTATACTTTTACTAAATGAAATGTTTAACCGTGGATGGGTGATATCAACTGCATCTGATGTAGTGACTATACTCGTGTTGCAAAACTTTGAGTTGATTCAATTAACTATCATTAACATCAACTTACCAGACGCCATTTCACGCACAGATCATAATGATTCACTGAACAGCAAACTTTAGAATATCGTCCGCCTTGTGAACACTCACAGTTGTGACTGTCTGTCTGCTTCCTTAGTTAATAAAGCAATCAGACAGCGACTCGGCATGACGTCACAACAGTGTAAGCGTTGAGTGATTTGTGTGGGAACATCTCGCTCAATTTTCTCATGAAGATGGTGGAATTTCCTGCTGCTGGTGCACTCAATGTATGAACACAGATATCAGTAAAATAAGAGCACGACGGGCTGTTTAGGACAAGCGCAAGAGTCACGTGCGTCAACCACGCGGAGTTGATCTTCATTGGCAGATGAAACGTTAAAGAACCATCTAAAGCACAAAAATGTTGCTAAAATAGCGAGCAAATATTCCTTTCTTCTCATTCCAGGAAATGTTTGTATTAGATGCATCTTCAATCTGTAGATAAACAAGATCTGAGAGCCAAATGACACAATTTCTCCACTGTTTCATCTATAAAGCCATGCCATTCAGAAATGACAAGTTCAACATCAAAATTGATGTGAAAAATGAATAAAGCAGTAAATTTTATGTAGCAATTACTTGAAAAGTGAAGTTGTCACCAAATATTCTAGCCACAGCGACTTCTTGAAATTGATGAATATGAATATCTGAAAATTATTTTGGCGAAAAAAGATGGTGCATTTGTCGCCACTAAAAATATATTCCACACTTGATATATTTAAACACTTTGGGTGAAAACTGTCCAGTGTCCACTGCAAGCATTGAAATTGTATATTTCGAGACAGATTAAACAGATTATATTCGAATGAAAGTGATCTTTTATTTCGCAAAACACTCACAAATTCACCAATACCGATTCGTACAGTGCAAAAACAGCCAGAGGAAAAGACTAGCTTGGCCGTTTTATGAGTGAGTTGTCCAAGAAAGCAAGATCGTCGAAACAATACACAAACCAATGTATTCGAGTTACCACAGCATCCAAACTGCACGACTCAGATTTCATCTGTGCAGATATTTCTGCATGAAATCACCGTACACACTGTATGATGCACCAACTGAACATGCCATTAGAGACTGTGAATGACATTCTCAAAAGTCATCGCTAACATGCTATCGAAGAATCAAGTGTAGCAACCTAAAAGATGCTCTCAAAGATAGAAGACTTGAAAAATCAATGTTTATGATCGATAAGTTTCAACCAGGAGATTCGTGGAAGTCGGTTTGGTTCTTTGACGAAGCAAGTTTACTGTTCAACGCCCCACTAAATTCGCAGAATGAGCGTATCTACAGAGCAGTGAACGTAAAGACTGACATCGATGATAACGATATCTTGGCAGAAATCGACACTCAGCAAAAGGCGATAGTTTGTTATGCTGCGGTTTCTTGGTGTTGGAAGTCAAATCTTTACTTTATTGAAGGTTATACAGCTGGCCAAGATTACATCCCAAATTCAAAAAAGAAGAAGACAGTAAATCAGGAAGTTTATCGAAAAGAAATGTGCACTCGGGTTTTCGAAAATATCAATCGCATAATGCAAAATGAACCATGGACGTGGCAACAAGATGGCGCAGAGCCCCACACAGCAGTCGCAACAATTTATTGGCTTAGCGAAAACGCACCTGATTTTATTGAGCTAAGTGATTGGCCTTCAAAAAGCCCAGATTTAATGGACTTCTGTCTGTAGAGTATTTTATTGTCTCATCTTCAGCGACAGCGTGGACAGATAACTGACTTTGAAATGCTTGAAGATGTTTTGACAGAAGCGGGGAATGGAATACTCGACACAACTATTCACTCAGCCACTTCTGCATGGATACAACGTTTGAAGCGCTGTGTTGAAGTCAGTGGTTCTCATTTTGAACATTATAGATAGTTCCGAGACTTCATTATTGTTTTTGTAATACACAAATCATACATTTGAAATTTCCTGGTTTCGTCCTCATTCATACGTCTCTCGCATGTAGAGCTTTAAGTCACATAGCAAAAAATATACATGTGTTGCATACTATTGTCAAATAATCTTTTTTTAGTAAAATCAGTAGTGAATGTTTCTTCTTGATAGTGTGGTATTTATAGCTAGATTAGATCTATTGTATTGACATCCATCCGTTCAAACAATATCTTTTGTGTTGAGTTATATATCTCTAACACAACTATTTTTGTGTTCATTAATTATAATGTGTTTTTATTTCGGATTGACAATATGCATAATTCCAAAATTTCATACGTTCATACGAATGTTCAATGTTCGTATCAATGTTCAATGTTCGATCCAAATGTTCATACGAAATGCCAGAGGCATACGAACAAGGATGAATTTGCATCGGGTCTCGCGTATAAAACATACCAACAACTCGTATTTCAGTGTAAAACAGCCAATCACAGATAGAATAGTTCGTATCGCTACATACCAATCACATACGAAAGTAAGTGAGATGTGGTATGAAAAACATACCAGATCTCTTCTGTAAACATACGAGAATCTCGTATCAGATGTTAGTTTCAAATTGTATGTGATTTTGGTATATGTTTGTATGTAATTTTCGTATCCAGCGATTTACAGTGTACACGTAGCTTGGCGAAACCCACGTCTGAAAATTTAGGCCATCGACACAGTTGAAAAGACTTCATCAAGTGTGCTGTCGACATAAATCGTGACAATCTCGCCCGAATGGTTGGGGTTTATCTAGAATCACTGATCTGAATGCTGATCACTTACCTGAGAACGCCTCTAGAAATTTCTTCTTTGCTCTCCTTATTTTCTTTTCTACCATGCTTCTTGTTCGTTTTGCCAATTCTATAAGAGCATACTTTAAATGAGAAACGTCAACTGACAACGCTTTGACTGTTCTCTTCAATGATCTGACGATTTTCCTATTCGATTTCACATTTTCATTCTGTAGTTTTTTCTTGATTATCTGAATCTCCTGTTTCAGATTTTGAATCTCATTGTTCTCAGGCTTGCTTGAGTTATTGACGGCAACAATAGCTGAGGCGATTGCGAAGAAGAGAATGGTTTTCGCCAGCATTCTAAAAGGATGAAAAGAGACCACCTTGAAGATGTGTTTATTTCAAGTGAAATAGTTAATATACACTGTATAATGTGATACAATATGTTATACGACTGAGTGTGCCTTGCGCATAATCTGCTATTATCTCATCAGTAATAAATGCAGAAAATTACATTAACCGCTAATTCAAAGAACGGCTGCTCCAAATGTATTGTGACATTCGTAACATGAAACTCAACTCAAACTCAATTGAAAATATTACTCATAGACCTCCTGTGAGTAGCGTTCTCATGTAGCATAGATGCAGCCGCGATTAAATATGGATGTTGATTACAATTTCAAAGATGCTTTGTCAATAGATATATCTGTGAAATGGACAAAATTGATATGATGTTTTTGAATAGATAATTTGATCCATTAACTGTAATTTTTTGTTGACACAAAGCAATGCCATCAGGGATTTTTTCTCAGAAAGGAATGTCGTTTTATAATATGTTTTTTTGATTTTCACATATTTTCAATTTATGATGTCAAAATTATATAAGTAGTATAGTGTATATAGAATTGACGTGCCATTGAATAGAATGATTAGAGGCGCCAAAATTCCGAATGTCAGGAAATTAAGGTTTTATTTTTGCGAACGCCTTCGATCAGCTGTATCATCCATTAACAATCTCCGACCGAGTGACACCACCAAACAGATCGTGGCATGGCTGTCGTTCCAGTATATGATTATTAATCAACAACAGTATATGTGTACTTGATATGCAACAACGCATAGAACGTGGAACACTTTATGAGCTCAAAGTTACTACTAAATAAAGTAATAAAAATAATGAGATAATTGCAGGGCTGCAACTTCTCCTACACTGTAAATCGCTGGATACGAAAATTACATACAAACATATTATACAACATTCACATAAAATTTGAAACAAACATTTGATACGAGATTCTCGCATGTTGACATAGATCTGGTATGTTTTTCATACGAAAGCATACTTACTTTTGTATGTGATTGGTATGAAATGATACGAACTATTCTATCTGTAATTGGCTGTTTTACATTGAAATACGAGTTGCTGGTATGTTTTATATATGAGACCCGATGCAAATTCATCCTTATTCGCATGCCTCTGGCATTTCGTATGAACAGCTTTAAGTCACATAGCAAAAAATAAATGTGCTACATACTACTGCCAAATAACTGTTTTCGGTAATACCAGTCGTGAAAATTTTTTGAATGATAGAGTGATCCGGGTGTGTTGGAAGCGTCGGGTTGAATAAAAAAATTTTCTATAAGTTTTCTCGACGGTTATTGGGGTAAAAATATGTGAAATTTTTTGTGAATATTTTTGAAATTTTAAAATGGCGTCCATTTTGCAATTTGAAATTTTGATTTATAGATTTAAATATATTTCCAAAGCTTTACTATACGGGTTTAGGGGTAAAAAGGTGCGCTGAGTTCAAATATGACAATATTAAGACGATACATCAACGTCTTTTTCAGAAATTCTTGAAATTTCAAAATGGCGCCCATTTTGAAATTCAAATTTTTGATTTATAGTTATAAATATATTTCCGAAACTTTCTATATGATTGTAGGGTAAGAAAATGCGCTGAGTTCAAATAAAGTAATCTCGAGCAGACCCATCAACATCTTTTTAATATCGATTGCATAACATCGATTACAAATGTTCAAAGTAATATTGTTTCAAACTATTCATAAAAGTCAATTTTGGCTAAAATTATTCTTGTAATGTTTCAGCATGATTGTTCTTTTCAAATCCTCTTTTTTACTATTGATGGCTTCAGTTGATTTGTTCATATCATTGCGTTCTACACATTATGATGTGTGAAAGCAAGCTACAAATAACTCTGAAGCGATTTCTATGGTATCGTTACTGTAATAATGCTGATGTAGCTGATGAAGTGTTCTCAAGTCGATCAATTTGAATATTCAAAATTTAGTAAGTCATTCAACAACGCTGCTCAATTCACTGTTGATCGTCGAAGATGCCAAACAGTGCGCGCTGTCATCATGCGTCGAGAACGTTATTTGTGTTTTGATAAAGGCAAAGATGTGAAAAAATTGTCGCCCAAGAACATCGAGTTATTGAGGAAGTTTGCCTTGCCTGATTTTGATGAATACATTTTGATGATTTTGATGAGAGATTTTGATGAAAGAATACAACTGCCAAACTTCATATTTTTGATCGTTCCGGCAAAGTCCTGAAACCTACATTGACGAGAAATCGAAGTGAAGATGACATATGTGATTGCTATATGTGTGATAGAGCTCGAATGAATCTTAATATTCAGCGTTTGAAGAAATCACCTGGACGGCCAAAGACATCATCTGATAACACCACGATTACTCCCTCCATCAAATTGTGTACATTCTGTTATTCTCCTATCGACAAAGGGGTTTCTCATAAATGTTCTTCGAGGAAGAAGTGTGATAACATCAATTCCTTTATGACTAAATGTTCCCCAGAAGATCCAGAAAAGTTCAGTGCGTCAGTCATCACTTCAAAATTGAACCATAAGCATAGTGGCAATGTTGAGCTTGCGGCACCGAAGGGTCGAATGACGCTCGATGTTATCTCTTAATCATCAGACACTGTCTTGAGTGCGACGAACATTTCGGATATTGAAACTGATATGAATCTGAGTCACAGAAAAGCGCTAAAGTTTGCTCAACAGGTCGTCGCTCATCAATTGAGTCGTGTGTTAAAGAGAAACTGCATTTAAAAGATCACATGTTGGACCATCATTTTCATGTTGTACAATTGAACTTCACTTCGGGAAAAGGCGAGCTCATCGAAAGACCTACTATTCTGTGCAAGGACTTAGACAGTTTCTTTGATGAAATTTGCTCAATTCGACGTTATGACGTGAATGATTTCTTGATCAAGGTGGGAATCGATTCAGGAGGTGGATTTTTTAAAATATGCATGTCGATGAGTGAGGACTACTCGGAAGATGCTGATTATGCCACATCACTTCGACCTACATGTAGCAAGTCAAGAAGTGTCAAGAAAATATTCCTCGTTGCAATCGCTCCTGATATCCCCGAAAATTATTTCAATTTGAAGAAACGGTGGGTCCATGTTGGACTGAATACCTTCTCTCGCAGATTTAATATTTCCGCAGATTTGAAAATCTGTAACCTTCTACTTGGACTTATGAGTCATCGTAGCCTGCACCCGTGCTCATGGTTTAATGCGTCAAAGTATGAATTGGACAAAAATGGTGTGAGTCTCACAAAAGAAAGTCTAATTGATTCCTTTTGGAACTTTTACGATTCCGGATGCGGAAGGTCAAGAGCAAAATCTCACGGCAATGTAATTCACCCACCCCTTGTGCAGGATGATTGCAAAGTCATTGACATTCTACCACCGCCGGAATTACATTTGTGGATACGAATCGTCACAACATTGTAACAACTTGAAAGCAGCTTCTCCCGCAGTCGCGGAAAGATGGATTCAAGATTGCCATGTAAGGGTGAACGAATATCATGGTGGCACTTTTAATGGTAACAATGCTCGAACCCTATTGAAGAATGTTGATCGCTTGTCATCTTATTGTCCTATACAGTGCCTTCCATGCGTCGAAGCATTCCGGAGTTTTGACAAAGTTGTGCACACATGCTTCGGGAATGAGTTGAGCTAGGAATATTTGACCCACGTGAGGAAGTTCAAAAATGATTGCCTATCCATTGGGATAAATATCACCCCCAAACTTCATGCTGTATTTTTTCACATACCGGAATTTTGTGAGAATCTTGCTTCAGGCCTTGGAGTATATAGCGAGCAGCAATTTGAGTCAGTGCACCATGTGTTCGCCGAACTTTGGATTAACAATAAAATCAAATATTTATCACACCCTTCTTATCCCCAACACCTACTCGAGGCTGTTCGCGTATTCAACAGCAGGCATTTGTAGTTTATTCATGCATTAAAAAGACTAATCCATTTACATGACGACTGTTTTTTTCTGGATTTTGCAACAGAAGCTAATAGATTTTGCTTGTAGGGTGTACAGTAAGTAGGCTATACAATAATGTAGATAGAGTATAATGCAAACTTAATGAAATATTAGAGCTGTATACATTTACATTTCCATTTTGGTACATTACTTGTATACATTCGAAGTTGTATCCAAAGGAAGTAGGCCGCTACGAATTCTTTCAAATTCAAACATTTCAAATCAGAGGACCTTTAATTATTTCAACAGTGAAACATACCGGCATACATGTATGTAGAACTATGACTATACAGGTATTTTTTTCTTCATTATAATAAAGGACAAAATATAATATGGAAGCCATTTTCAAATTCTTGGGATATCTCAAAAAGACGATGATGGGTCTTCTCAAGATTACTTTATTTGAACTCAGCGCATTTTTTTACCCAACAATATCACATAGAAAGCTTTGGAAATATATTTACAAATATAAATCAAAAATTATAATTTCAAAATGGACGCCATTTTGAAATTTCAAGAATTTCTGAAAAAGACGTCGATGAATGATTTTGAAATTGGCATATTTGGAATCAGCACATATTTTTACCCCAATAACCGTCGAGAAAACTGATGGAAAACTTTTTTATTCAACCGACGCTTCCAACACACCGTGTGATATTAAACTACATTAGATTTATTGTGAATTTTCTGCTCCACGATAATGTCGTCGTTGCTACTTGTCTATCAACATCTACAGGACGTTTAGTTAGTTCTATTCCGTGAACCAAGTTGATATACATCAATTCATTCAAACGACATTTTTCGTATCGTAACGACAGTTGTTTTCATGCTGACTTATATATCTCAAACATAACTATTTTTGCGTTCATGAATTATGAATGTATTTATATTTCGGATTGATAATATGCTTATTTTGAAAATTACATCATGCATAATTGTTGATGATTGAATACTTATTGATTATTCATGAAATGCCTTAGAACTACGTGTATTAAAATCTAATTTAGTTTTGTAAGTGTGAATCTTGAATGTCATTATCTCACTACTTGCAAAGCAGTAGTAGCATTAGTGTTATCTTTCTTGACAAAAAGCCTTAAATCAACATACTTTGGACATGATTGATGCTTTCTTTTAACATTGTGCTGGTATGGCTTTAGTATGTAAAGCATACCACACTTGAAATAACATGCGAAAAGCATACAAACATATGCCAAGAGAATACAGAAACACACCAACAAAATATTTTGGTATGCATCCTTCTTATGTGATTGGTACTGAGCGATATATATATAGCGTACGTCGGTGAGTCTAGTAGACCCCTAGTCAAAAGAACCACAGAACACAAGTGTGCTGTCCGTGTATTGGATGTAGACAAGTCTGGGATGGCGAAACATTTTGCGGAAACCGGTCACTCAATAGCCTTCGACAGGATGAGGGTCGTGGATCGGGAGACCATGTGGAAGAAGTGAATTGTAAAAGAAGCCGTGTGGACTCTCAAAAAGAACTCTAGCAGCAAGACTAAGGATGACATCAGAGACATTATGTAGAGTCCCTCGATTTCACTTTCTATTTTCTTTTTATTACTTAAATTGACTTCATCTATCATTTCTTTATTTAGTAGTGACTTTGAACTCATAAATTGTTCCTCGTTCTGTGCGTTCTTGCATATCAAGTGTACATATACTGTTCTACATTGATAATCATATACTGGAACGACAGCCATGCCACGGTCTGTTTGGTAATGTCACTCGGTCAGAGCTTGGTAATGGATAATAAAGCTGATCGAAGGCGTTCGCAAAAATAAAGCTTAAATTTCCTGACATCCGGAATTTGACGCCTCTAATCATTCTGTTTCAAAGTATCGAGAAGTAGCATTTATAGTACAATAGCACTTGAAAACGCTCAGTTGGTGTGCAGTAAAACTTTGATATACTGCATTTATGTTACTATTTTCTGAAGTTATTGATTACTTTTGGTAATTTCAGCTGTTCTAATGGTGAGACATCATTCGCAATAGACCATAGAAACGGAAACTGCATTAATTAAATGTTGTGACAATATAAATAGCTTTTGACTGACTCAGTATCGCAGAATGTTTTCTGAGCAAAACCCACGAGACATCATAAAGATTACCTAATAAAATAGGATAAAGACCTTAACAGAATATCTAATATGTTGTCGACGAGTAGAATAATTGGAATTCCCAATGAGTAGAGGCATGCGTGAACAAATGTTTTCAATATCCCATGTGAATCATTGATTACGTTTTGATATGATCAATTGCTGCTGTTGATCCCTCTGATTCATAACTCACTCACACGAATGTAAACAAATTATTCTTGCTCATAGAAAAAACTATGGCATGGTCAATTTTTAAACTTTTCTTAAAACTGTACACTATATGAAAGCAACTCATGAATATCGGTTTCGTAAAAAGAAAACAAGTTGAATGGATTCTACCCAACCTTTCAAAATTAATGCATAGTGTAATGCTTTTTCAAATATTTGGTTATAAAAAAGCATACGAGTACATTTCATTTTTGTCCAAATAACAATTTATTCCATTCTCGTTCATAAAGACTATCTGTTGGGGTCACATACAACCACTTCAATGAGATTATTACGTGATTTTGAATGCTATTGAAAAATCTCAGATAGGAATGGAGCGGCTTCTCATGATCAACATTTTTGCAATATCATAATGCTAATATATCAATAGGCCTGTTGGTTTCAATTTGAGGTTTACCGATTGATTTGTGTAATCAAAATGCATTGCCTGTACACTGTAAATCTCTCAATACCAATCACATGCGAAGGATGCATACCAAAATATTTTTTGGTATGTTTCTGTATTCTCTTGGTATATATTTGTATGCTTTCCATATGTTATTTCAAATGTGACATGCTTTACACACTAAAGCCATACCAGCACAATGTTAAAAGAAAGCATAAATCATGTCCAAAGTATGTTGATTTAAGGCCTTTTGTCAAGAAAGATAACACTAATGTTACTACTGTTTTGCAAGTAGTGAGATAATGACATTCAAGATTCACACTTACAAAACTAAATTAGATTTTAATACACGTAGTTCTAAGGCATCTCATGAATAGTCAATAAGTATTCAATCATCAACAATTACGCATGATGTAATTGTCAAAATAAGCATATTATCAATCCGAAATAAAAATACATTTATAATTCATGAACGCAGAAATAGTTATGTTTGAGATATATGAGTCAACATGATTTTATGATAGATATCATTAATATATGAATTGATGTTTATCAACTTGGTTCATGAAGTAGAGCTAACGAAACGTCCTGTTAATGTTGCTAGACAAGTAACAACGACGACATTATCGTGGAGCATAAAATTCACAATAAATTTATAATCTAGTTGAATATCACTCTTATCAAACAAAAAATGTACGCGACTGGTATTACTGAAGAAAAATTATTTGACAGTAGCATGTTATACATATAATTTTTTGCTAGGTGACTTAAAGCTGCTCATACGAAACACATATGAATGAAGACCAATTTTCATCGGGTCTCGTATATAAAACATACCAACAACTCGTTTCTCAGTGTAAAACAGCCAATTACAGATAGAATAGTTCGTATTGCTACATACCAATCACATATGAAAGTAAGTGAGGTGTGGTATGAATGACATACCAGATCTCTGTAAACTTACGAGAATCTCGTATCAGATGTTAGTTTCAAATGTTTGTATATGTTTCAAATGGTATATGTTTGTATGTAATTTTCGTATGCAGCGATTATGAATGATCATTATTATCATTCATTGATTATCATGTATGAAGGATCTTTCGATGCTAACTGATGATCATGGTAATTCATAAGTATAAGTCAGTCTTCTGTTATTGAAAGAGATTCTACATACTTCATGCAACCAAATCATTTTCCACCACAATCGAATTGTTTTGCAAATCTTTTCTGCACAATATTTTTCAACACCAACTTTGAAGACAGGAAAGACGAAGACAGGAAAAGCAACTGGCAAGGATGATATAACGACCGAAATGTTGAGGGCAGCGGGGAAAACAGGAATTGAATGGCTAGCTAGACTTTTTCGGCTGTACTATGAAAAAGGGGAAATCCAAGAGGACTGGAGGCTGGGTTTGATTGTCCCCATTTGGAAAGGAAAAGGAAGTCGACAGGACCATCAGAAATACAGAGGAATCACTATTCTAAGTCAAGTGATGAAATTGTTGGAGCGCATAATCGACAGAAGGCTGAGATCACAAGTGGAACACGAAATTGGAGAGGAGCAGCAAGGTTTCAGAAAAGGTAGAAGTACATCGGATGGTATGTTTGCGGTAAGACAGAAGATGGAGAAGACGATTGAAAGAAAAGAAAACATAGCGATAGGATTCGTAGATTTAGAGAAAGCTTATGACAGCGTCCCTAGACCCCTAGTGGTGGCAACCCTGAGATGGTTAAATGCTGGAGAGAAAGAGGTGATACTTATCGAAAAGATGTACGAAGGAACCAGAGCGGCAGTGATAGTTGGAGATAACATCAGCGAAGATTTCCAAATAAAAACAGGGCTCAGACAAGGAAGTACTTTAAGTCCATTTTTGTTCATTCTGATTATGGAATTGTTGTCAAGGAAAAGCGAAGAACATGATGCAATGAACAAGATAATGTATGCTGACGATCTAGCTGTGATAACGAAAGACGAGGTGGAGCTACAAGATCAACTGGAAAAGTGGGCGCAGAATTTCCAAAGGCATGGTCTGCGCATCAATTTGGATAAGACGGAAGTAATGTGGGTCAGAAAGGAGCCAAATGGCATAAGTGTTGCGGTGCAAGGAATTCAGCTAAAGCAGACAAAGGGTTTCAAGTACTTGGGAGGTGTGGTGGCGGAAGATGGGCGGAGCGAAATGTAAGTGAATAGGAGAATTAGAGCAGGGGTCGGAGCCTATCAGAAAGTGGCAGGAGTGTTGGGAGACAGAAGGATCAGCAAAGATATCAGACGGAAAGTGTTAGAGGTGTGTGTAATTCCAGCAGTCACATATGGTCTGGAAACAATGGCGCTCACCAAAGATCAGCAAGATAGACTGCAAGTGTGCGAGAACAATTGGCTGAGGAGGTTGTGTGGAGTGAAGTTGGTTGACAGAAGAAAACTTGCAGAAATGAGACTCGAAGTCGGACTGAAACGAACGATGACTCAGAAGATTGTGGGAAAGAGACTAGCTTGGGCCGGACATGTGGCAAGAATGAATGAGCAGAGGCTACCCAGGCGAATGGAAGACCGAGAATTCGTTGGAGTGATTGTGTCAAAAGAGATTTCCAGAAGGCGGAGGAAGATTGGAAAAGTTGGAGAAGCGACGCAGAAGACAGTCGTATCTTCTATGCGGAGAACTGTGCACAAGGTGGTTGAAGTATGGAGCGGCTGACATTTTACTTGACTGTGTTTCCTGATATCGTTTCATGTGGTGTTACCCTGATGGTTTGTGGACTGTAGCTAGTTTGTGTTTCCATGAATTTTATGATGTATATGAACTGCCTCCTTTTTATCTTGTTTGTATGAGTCCCCTCTACCCTATTTATATGGGAGAAAGGGGTTGTTAAAATAAATAAAATAAAAAAACTTTGAAATGGAATTTGTTACAAATGCATCAGGGTTCTCCTCCCTGTCGTTGTTAATGATATCTCACCATTAGAATAATTGAAACCATTAAAAGTAATTCATTACTTCAGATAAACAGCAAGATAAATCGATTCAGAGCACTTCGCAGAAACTTTGCTATTCAAAATTACAATGTCGATTGATAAAGCATATATAGTCCAACAAAACTCGAACTTCGAAAGTCATATTTTGCCCTATTGCAATATATCAAAGTTTAATATATAATATCTATCAAATGGAATAATTTCTTGCTGCACACCAACTTAACGTTCCCAAGCGCTATTGTACTACGTATTGAAAAAATGTGCAGAATCAAAATTATCCAATTCATACCACTTTAACAATCGAATACCTGATCAAATTTCTTGTGCGAGTAATTGAGCATGTTTCTGAGTTTTAGTATCAATTTGGAATCAAAACTGGCATACAGAAAAAAAGCTAGCCCATCTTTAATAGTTTTTTTGCATTTTTTGAAAAATCATGTTTTTTGAACCCCTGAGGTAGCTGTCTCCGTTAAATGAATTGCGTAATCGCTTGAACCAGGAAAATAAAACCACTAGGGTTGTCCGACGTTTCGAATATCTTTTACGAGGACGAATTACACAATGGCGAACATTGCCTTATATATCGAACTTGGAACAAGTCGAAATTTGAAAGAAGGTGCAAATTATACAGAAGTGTGAAGATTATAGTAAAAATGCATAGAAGTCAAAATTATGTTGGAAAATCATGGATAGAAAAAATTTTCAGACAAGATATCTGATGCTGGCTACATCATGCAATGAAAATAGAAATCTTATGGGAATTTTGATGCTAGTAGGGATAAATGCAATAAAGAATGTATATGTACTGTATTGCCATCACAAATGCATAAGAATCCTGATTATTGTCAATGTTATAGGTTCATTATCTTGATCCCCTCACAGCCATTCATGAGATTGTTCGAGATTTTCATGAAATGGGCTTCTGCTGACAGTCGGGAATTTTTGTTCTTGATTGTTTTCAATATTTTCCATTTAAAATTTGTTGGCTTGACCTCTTTGTGTTCATCCACAAAATGTCTTTTTACATGCGAATCACTGGATGTACAGTGTTCTAATATCCTTGTTCGTAATATCCTTTTGGTCTGTCCAATGTATTCTTTATTGCATATGTTACAAGAGATCTTGTACACTGCATTCTTTGTTTGGCATTGATTCGGAAAAGAAGCTGTTTGACAGGTCTTGCGATTATTCTGGCAGTTTCTTGGGTTTCTTCTGTTGAATTGTCTAGAGAGAGGTTTGTTGGATTGAAAAATTATTCTTATTTTACCGAGCATATCTGTTCTTTTTTGCGCCTCAATTATTTTCCTTTTCTGCTGTTCGTTGAAATAAGGTAACTTGACAGATGTAATTGGTTATTTGTTTTCTTTTTTTTCTTTTTCCTGTCTCTTTGTTTGACAGCATTCTCCAAGAAGGGTTTCGTGTATCCATTGGTAATGAACCTATGCATAACCATTTGAGTGCTCTTCTTTTTGTTCTCTGCTGTTGAATTTCTTTCAGCTCTCAATAATTCATTGGTTACCAGGTTTTTCTTTCTACTGATCGGTACTGCTGCTTCAAAAGGAAGACATGTTCCGCTATGCATTGGTTTGAGATATATTTGTAAGCTTACGCCTGTGTTCTTCCGTTGTACCAAAGTATCTAGGAAAGGTATTTCTTCATTGATGGGAGTCTCGATTGTGAATTGAATGAAGGGATTGATAGAATTGGCTTTCTGCAATATTTCAGGTGGGGATAGAGAATTTTCAGAAACAAAGAATATTCTCAATCTCAGTCTCAAAGAAGATGTATATCTCTTCCAAAATTTAATGTCAGTTTGTTGTAAAATCGCAGTTTCGATGAAATCCATGTAAATTATTGCAAGTGGTGACGCCATCTTTGGAACCAAGTAGCTCCGTTCCACATGCCAGCTACCCATTGAAATTCATAGAAGAATTCCTTTATACCAAGCTGATGCTACATGTAAAGTTTGATTGCATAACGAATAAGCTTACGGTATACAAAAAAAGTGACAGAGTGAAAATTCAAATTTTGAGAATTTCAAAATTGTGGAAAATAATTACCGTAAAACGGGGGAATTTGGAACGGTTTTTGATAGTTTTCATAATATTAATCATAAAAGTCATTATCTCAGAGAAACGAAACTTTACATAAACCGCAGGTTGCGTATTATCTTCAAAATAATCCATTTCCCATCTAATAATTTTTACGAGAATTTAAAACATTACAAGTTCAAAATCATCATATTCTTTTAGAAACATGGGGTAACTTGGAACACAAATAACAACTCAATGAAAGAGCTGCAAAATAGCGCCATATAGAGTCCATATTTTCATTTCAAACAAACTTTTCACTGAAAATGGATGTTAGTTGATCTCTCATTGCAGTTACCACATATCCACTGGTGGCATTGAATGCACTGAATCCAATCATGCCCTGAATACGTCGCGTAAGAACATTGGCAGAAATAACAAAGATCGTACGCTTGACAATCTTCATCCACCTCTTCAGATTCAGAAGATGATTGTTCACTTTGTGTTTCCTCTGATATCTCTGTTTCTCCACGGCTACAGTTTCCACTGCATCCTTGAAGGCGTCCGGAGGATGTAGGCCTATTAGACGGTCCCGATACATCAGTCTCATTTGTAGTAGATATTGAGAGATCCAGGTCCAGGGAAATCTTCGGTCCTCTTATTTTCTTTTCCTGATCTTCACCTCTGTTAGATTGTAGGATCTTCACAAGAGCCTGGTCTAGATTTCTGCCAACTTCGCCACTCGTCAGGTCTGTCCAACCTGGAAGGCGTTTTAGAGGTTCTGCTCTGTTAATTGGACTAAGACCAGTACAACGAAAGCCAGAGATCAGGTTCTTGGCTACATTTTTTATTTTTAACTTTTGCCACAGCTCTGACAGCATTATTGCGAAGTGTTCTTTTGGAAAAGTCTCCGGTCTTCTGGTCTCCTTGCGGAAATTGTGAAGAATCTCTCTCCAAATCAATTTCATCGGATGAGGGGCTGCAAAATATGTGTTGTGCTAGGTGGGAGAGCAGTAAAATAGATGTCATGATTCTTAGCCAGCTGCATAACTTTGGGAGAAAAGTGACTTGCCAAATTGTCTCCGACTTGTAGCTTTCTTCCAGGTCTTCTGCGGACAGGCTTGAGAAATACATCGATAAACCAAATTTCGAAAGTTTGCATCTCAAACCAGCCTGATTTGGTTACTGCATAGACTGTGCCTGTTGGGCCTCCTTGAGTCCACCCTTCATATAGATTTTGTGCTTTATAGCATACCATTGGTGAGAGTAGTTCACCTGTGGCCGATCCACAAACCATAATCGATATGTTTGTTTTAGAGTGTTCTTTAACTAATTCAACTCTGCGTGTTCCTCTTTGATTCGACGATGAGATCTTCCAATAAGGCCTCTGTGTGAGATCAGACAGATATTAACTTATTTGATACACATTGACAGACCAAGATGATCAAATAGTATACGTTTCTGATATACTGTTCCAAGTTACCCCGCATGTTCCAAGTTCCCCCGTTTTACGGTAAATCTCTAAAAACAGCTCTAGATCCCGCTATATTCAATATTGGAAGCTAATATTAAAGACTTGATGTTTTCTAATACATAGTAAAAAGGTGTCCGAAAATCAGCAAAATCGGATACTGAGTGTCACAAAAAGTTCCGTAAATTGTGTGAATCGTCGTGGAATGGGATATATATATATATATATGTATATATAAAACAGAAAGTATAAAAGTCGAAGCGCAGTATTCAGTAATATACATGAAAAACTAGAACCCAAATAATCAAATCAAAATCAATTTGATGCACGAGCGCTTTCATTTCAATCAATCTTCAGGTGCATTCAAAATTACATTTCAATGTAATTACATTAAATATAATTTTGCTATTGTAAAAAACCAGAGAAATTCAGATTAAAATTCCATTACTAACGGTACAATTAGTTTCACGGCTGAGCCGATTTTCAAATGTGACATTAAATACAGAGGAAATTCACTACATGCTGTAGTATAGAAGAGATAGAAGAGGCTTTGAAATTTAAAGTCAGTGATTTGCGTGATACTAGACATGAACGCTGTAAATGCTATTTTGCATCGGCCAAGATATATTTTCGCATGTGTCGGCATGTTGGAATAATTTCTGACATTTTGTTTAGAAGATTTTGGCCTCCTGATATGCCTAGATAGCAACGTCTCGTTCCACATTTGTAGGGTGTTGATTTTCGAAGTATCGATTTGATTTCATAATCTTTATCATTATCGTTTAGATCCCAAATATGTTTTGATAGAGCTGTTTCATTTTGTATCTAATGTTTGTAAACGACTTTTTGTGTTTACGGTAGCTTTCTTTGAATTCATTTTCGTATTGGCCGATATACATGTATACTTTCTCATTTTGGTAAGATGTAGCGGTTGCTTGGTAAACGACACATATCTGAAGACACCTTCCGTCCAGGGGACACAGTTGTTTAGTTTGTAGTTGCATTTTTAATGATGTTGCCCATATTAGGCATGCAGCAATAGCTGATTTTAGCAGTATTCTTGTTAAAAAGTTTGTGATATACTTATGTTGTTGATGAAAGTGTTGCCTAATCAAATTCAAAAAGCGTTTGCCAACGTCTGTTTTCATATTTAAAGAGTAAGGAGGATTGAACTTGCAATTTTTCTCTTTCTTCTATTTGATGTTTTGCTTTCTTGAAAGCACATGTATATTATGTATATATCCTTACTTGGCTTTCCAAAAACATTAATAGAATATTACTAAACTGTACAAACTTCAACTTCTAAATGCTGATGCTACTGTATTTTCTGTGTTACTTTAGAATGACAAAATATCATCTTTAAAGCTATTTAGCCTACTCCGGTTTTGACAGTTGATTTTGCTGGCAACAACAATGGCGTTAACATGTTCTAGAATTAATTCATGCAATTACAATTCATGAGAAGTTTACGTCATAAAAATCGTTTCCATTTCTAACAGATTCATAAAATCTGATGTTACTTACCTCAAAATGTTGAGTGTTGAAGAGCAGTTGTAGAATATCCAGTTATAGCCTATTACTCGTACTAGGGCAAGTGGGAAAGATTCTTGTCTTTTTTCAAATAATTTTGAAAGGGTGATCACTGGCTGCTCAACAGATACGTAGTAGTTATATCATAGATAAGTGTGGTATATGGAGATATATTTTCATAGTTTCAAAACATAGTATTCTGCATAGATTACGAGTTTTAGCGAGATCTATGCAGAATACAGGGACATCTATGATCAATAATAATGCATGGACTTCTATAATATAGCATCTGGACAGAAATCTGAACAGATATCATTGACCTTCTATACGAAATGAGGCTGACTATTTGAATCGATGTCATTGATACAGAAGTTATGTGCATTGTATTCTTGTCATTCTTGCTCTGCGGGCGTTGTTAATTAGTGTTTTTCAAATCATCAGCGATGTTTGTGGAGAAAGGAAAATGCTGAGCACATGCTCTGTGTTTGTGTACCGGTATAAGAATGACAGTAAATTTAAAGACTCTCCACCTATATTTCATTGCTTATCTTTGAAAAATAAGCCACAGAATCTATCGATAAAGAACAATGTGATTTACGCAGACGACCAAACCAAAATTACTCTTCTTTGGTGGCAAAGTTAATACATTCTCACAATTGTCTTCCTCAAGAAGAAGAAGAAATTTCAATCTATATGGAAGCATAGACCTCAAATGTGAAATGAAAACTGACTTCGTTCGTCGCCTCAAATTAAAGTAAAAAAATGTGTGAATGCGAGTAAGACTATACTCGTACTTTTTGAATTTCGGAGCGACAGAAATCTGATTGCAAGGTTACAGACGAGTATATTCTCCTGAACTCATCCTTGCAACGATCGAAGAATTCAACACAATAAAGATCATGCACTTTATTATCTTATTTTGCACAGTGATTTTAGACCCTATATGGATAATGCATATCTCATAGGATGGATCATGAAATTTCACTACGTGATGCAAAAATAACACAAGTTTGCAATGCTATTGCATTATCTTCTATCACACAATCGAAATGAGCACCCTGTATGGACATGGTTATTTCTGAATAACATTTATAAAATAAAGAGCTCGATTCATTCCTGGTGCATGTTGCATCAATATTCTGAGCTTCTATGCAACACTATGACATTAAAAGCAAAGCAACAAACAGATGTAGTGTCTTCTTTGGTGTTGGTTCTTCGAAAGTTCCCGAATGAATAAAGTCATTTCAGGAAGTAAAAACAAAATCAATAACCAATCCACGAATAGGACTTTGTGTTATTTGATGTGCTGCTTCACGTGGAAAAGGGAAGATATTACCTAATATTTGTAAAAAAAGTGTAAACCTGAAATGCCAGTTTGTTTCTAAAGGATTAATTATTTGACTTTGATTATTGATTAACTCTCTTTTAAAATCTTGCGTGCTCGTAAATAATTTCTGTAAATAGCAGCACTCCAATGTTATATTTAATTCAAAAAATAGTAGCCAGCAGATCTATGTGAATGGCATTGATTGATAAATGAATAAGTTTCTTCAGATGACTCATTTGCCAATGTGTAAAAGGCGACTGAAAATTTTTATCAGAGTCCCACCAATGGGCAAAGTCAGACTGAATAAGAGACTAGGAATTATACTTCAAAATTGATGCAAATCGGCATGATCTTCCAGATATAATTACACCACGAAAATTAATCAACCGATACATGCTTAAATGCATCAATATGAAATACAATATCAGCCTCATCTCGTATACGTGCTTTTTTAGATATCTGTCCAGATGCTATATTATAGAAGTCCATGAATAATGTCACTGGCAGAATACGACCAAGGAGGTCTAGATATCTATAACTGTAGATATCTAGACCTCCTTGATACGACTGTCTTGAAACTATGAAATTCTTCATGCATATTCTAACCAATGAAGATGAAAATCATGTCGACTTCTACATCAATCAGCGGACACTAATGCCGTAGTTGGCATTAGCCGTGGGCGAGGTAAATGCAGGGTTGCCAACATTTGCTGAGTGGAATGCGTGAGATTATTGTATTAGATAAATATACTGTATCTTGAGACGTCTAACACGAGTATTCGCATTTTTTCTGCATCTCAAAGAAGTAGATATCTTGGCCACTGGCAGCGTTCTGCATGGACATGGTATTCCAAAAGTCTATGGTATAAGGTATACGTTTAAGAGAGATGATTATATGACCATTGACTTCCAATTAAATAGCATGTTATTTCGCTTAACTGCATAGATTTTACGCAAAAGTGCAGTTCTATCAGGAAATGTCGTTAAGAATTACATCAAAAATGCGAATGCGTGAGATAAATACAACAGGCGTAAGAAATTTCTTGAATGTGTGAGAAATTTTGCCTCCAGTGTGAGAGCGTGAGAAGAACACTGAATGCAAAAGAACTTTCAAATGTTCTAGTGGTTTGACGAGGCACCGAGGGTATTGCAAGAAAATAAGTAATCCACAAGCTATTGATATTACAGAAAATTCAAGAAAAGTGAAAACTCATTTAAATAATGCCAAAATATTTCTCTTGAAGAATCAGCTAGTGAATCCATAGTGAACGCATACATTCTCAGGAGACAAATTACGAGCTGAATGAAAGAAACAATTTGAAATTTGAGAGTAAAAAGCAAGAGATTGATAAGTAAGTAAGTAAGTACGTGTTTTATTCAAGAATTGAGAATCATGACATACATTTATACACAAATACAAAAAGAAAGTAAACAAGATAAGTTGAGATTGTTCATACAACTATCAAAATCATTAGGCAACAAAGTCATTTAGAAATGAACACATCCATGGAAAGAAGGAGTTTAATCTACGGGACGTTCTTACAAATGGAATAGACAGACGACCACTGCGAGGGAAACGAGAAGGTACTACAAGGTGTAAAGGATGAAAAACGTTTGACTCACACTCATTAAAGAACTTGATGGAGCGCTCTTTGCGGACAAAAGAAAGCAAGGGAAAATTGTCACAGGCACAATGATCACCACAAATAATTTTGTGGGCTCGCTTTTGAAAGCGCTCTAACTTGATGTCAACACCTTTTGACAACGAAACAAAAAGTGGAGCACAGTAAAGAAAAAGACTAGTGATCAGAGAATGATACACCAACACAAGTTGGTCAACGGCAATGATAGGTTTCAGCGTTCTGATCACATACAATCTCTGAGCTGCAACTTTAAAAATTTGATGAAAATGATCATTCCATGAAAGACGATCATTCCAAAGTACACCCAGAATCTTAACATCATGACAGGTCTTGATATCACTATATGAAGCGTCAAAATTCTCACCACGGAAAAACAGCAGCTGCTTTGACTTTGACAAATTGAGCTCCATGTTTCTCTCATCAACCCACACCTGAATACGATGCAAATTATTTGGATCATTATTCACTGTAACTTTTTCTATTAAGGTGATACCATCAGCATATATGACAGCCTGTGACCCGGATGAAACCTCTATTGATCCCATGAACGCCGCAAACATCGACGGTCCAAGGACTGATCCCTGAGGCAAGCCAGAAGGTACGCTGGCAAGTGGACCGCACATACCATTGAACTTGAGCCTTTGAGACCTGTCACACAGGTAGCTCCTCAACCAGCTCACAAAACCATGATTCACATGACCTTCCAAGAGACGATTCAGTAAGCAGACATGATTAATTTTGTCGAACGCTTTAGTAAAATCGAGGCATGTCATTCTAACAGCCTGTGTATCCTTTAGGTCGAGATATGAGGTGATAGTGTCGTAAATATTTACTAGGGCACTATAAGTCGAACCAAACTTTCTAAATGCATGCTGAGAAGGCCCATACAATGCAGAAATATCAGGCAACACAGTTAGTAGAACCAAACGTTTAAAAATTTTACTAACGACCGGAGTAATAGAAATTGGTCGAAAGTCTTTGAGTTTAGGTTTACGGCATTTAGGAATGGGCACAACCTCACAATATTTCCAACGTGCAGGGAAAAAGATCTTGTCTCAACTGATTCAACGTAGATTGAATGACGAGGGTGACATATATAATCCTCAGCTTCCCTAAGAAGGCGATTATGAATCCCATCACTACCCATAGATTTATTCACCGGTACTCGTGAAAGAGAATTTCTGACATCAATGGCACTTGCATTCAAATTCCACACCTCATCACATATTGGAAGCGGATCGACGGGATCGTGATCGTAGTTGAAGTTTTTAGATAGTTCATCTTGCATTGCCATCAGGACAGCATCGATGATACAGAATCAGAAGTGATTCTTGGAAATTCCATTATCGGTGGTTATTTTCAAGACCATATTTGTCAAGTAAAGACAACTTGCACAAATCCATCAATACACCAATCAATGTCATCAAGTGGTTCTAAGGATAACCAAACTGATCATATCAATGAAGAACCCAATCTGTCTAAGAAAATTGATCAGGCTTATGCTGAAGTGGTTCATTGGAAACCCAGTCTATTTCCAATACCCAGGAGCAATGCAGGTAAACAGGTTGTTAAGTTACTGAGTGATCTTTTTATGGAGTTTGCTGAAGAATCTGCATGAGAGTCATTCGTTCTGAAGACTGAATTTACGATTCCTCATCTACTTCTACAATCTGCATACCCATCGACAACATCTGAATCTCTGAGCGTCACACTCCCACGCAGAATAGAACTATGGCACAATGGAAAGATAGAAGATTTGTTCCATGTGAATGCATTACAACAGCGAAAAAGCATTCGCAAGAGACCACGTAAACGAAGAGATGGCAAAAAGTACAACTTTGTTAAAAAGTTGACAAACGGACATGTAAGAGCAGTCGCACGACGTTTGGAGGAGAATATGCAAAATGGTGTTCATGATTTGAATGATGTAGTGGACGGAAGAACGATAGAAGATATTTTGATTGAAAAGCATCCAGAACCTGCACTGTATATCGCTGGATACGAAAATTACATACAAATACATACCAAAATCACATACAATTTGAAACTAACATCTGATACGAGATTCTGGTATGTCTACAGAGATCTGGTATATTTTTCATACCAAATCTCACTTACATATGCGATTGATATGTAGCGATACCAACTATTCTATCTGTGATTGGTTGTTTTACACTGAAATACGAATTTTTAGTATGTTTTATATACGAGACTCGATGTAAATTCATCCTTATTCGTATGCCTCTGGTATGTGTTTGGTATGTGCAGCTTTAAGTCACATGGCAAAAAATATATACATATTACATACTACTGTCAAATAACTTTTTTCGGTAATACCAGGCGTGAACATTTTCTGTTTGATAGATTGATGATTAACTAGATAAGATTAATTGCGAATTTCATGCTCCACGAGATTGTCGTCGTTGCTGCTTGTCGAGCAGCATTAACAGGACGTTTAGTTAGCTCTACATCATGAACCAAGTTGTTTCACATCAATTTATTTAAAAGATATCTTCCGTGCAATCATGTTGACTTATATATCTCAAACATAACTATTTCTGCGTTCATGAATTATAATGTGTTTTTATTTCGGATTGATAATATGCTTAATTTCAAAAATACATAATTCATAATTGTTGATGATTGAATAATTATTGATTATTCATGAAATGACTCTTGAATGTCATTATCTCACTACTTACAAAACAGTAGTAACATTAGTGTATTAGTGTGATCTTTATTGACTTTATTGACAAAAGGCCTTAAATCAGCATACTTAGGACATGATTTATGCTTTCTTTTAACATTGTGCTGGTATGGCTTTAGTATGTAAAGCATACCATATTTGAAATAACATACGAAAAGCATACAAATATATACCAAGATAATACAGAAATATACCAAAAAAATATTTTGGTATGCATCCTTCGTATGTGATTGGTATTGAGCGATTTACAGTGTGGACCTATGCATCCTGAACTTGTCCCCAAAACATGGCCACAAGTTTACAATTTTCATCCAGCAGTCATTGACTCAGACAGTATTCTGAAAGCATCTTTACACACTCGAAGAGCAGCAGGTCCGTCTGGAGTAGATGCTGAAGAGTAGAGAAAGCTGCTATGTGGATTTGATGATTGCTCCTCTGATCTACGTCAAGCACTTGCAGCAGTAGCGAGAGGCAGAAGTGAGATAGAATCTGAATATCTTCTAGATTGTAATGCATGTCGTTTAATTCCCCTTGACAGGAACCCAGGGGTTCGCCCTATAGGTGTTGGTGAAGTGAGCCGACGTATCATAAGAAAAGTTATTTTGCAGTGCATTAAACAAGACTTGTCTGCAACAGCAGGCAATCTACAATGATGCTGTGGACAGATTGCTGGAATCGAACACGCAATTCACTCTCTTAGACACAGACTTCAAGACAGCGATACGGAAGGAATGCTGTTAATCGGTGCATCTAATGCGTTTAATTCACTGAACCGGCAACTTGCACTACAAAATATAGAATAATATGTTCACCACTATCAACAGCTATCAAAAATTCCTACAAGTCGGCGACTCAATTGTTTGTTGGATCAAAGACGACATGGTCGAAAGAGGGTGCCACTCGGGGAGATCCCTTAGCCATGGCTATGTGCGGGATATTTTTTCTTCCTTTCATTCACAAGCTTAAGGAAATTCACAGTGACTTCCTTCAAAAATGGTATGCGGATGATGCGTCTGCAGTGGGAAAGCTGAATGACTTCAGACATTATTGGAATAACATCAAAGATTTCGGGCTACTTTCTCAATGATGCTAAATGCCACTTAGTTGTAAAGAAGAATGCAAACAGATGGCTGCGGACATATTCCATGACACAGAAGTTGTTGCTGGTCACACGTTATTGGGATCGGTAATTGGATCCGACGAAATATGTGATGAAATGCCAATAAATTGAGAAAACTTCATGAAATGATTGAGTGACTCTCAGGTTTTGCAATCAGTGTTCCTCAACCAGCTTATTGTGTTTTGCTCGCGGATTACTCCCGAAGTTTAACTACCCTGCAAGAACAACACCAACATTTGCCTCTAAAGTGACGCTACTTGATGACCAGATTTTAAAAAATCTCATTCCAGCTACCACACGAAAAGGGCCACTTGGTGAAATACAACGTAATCTACTTGCACTCCCAGTGAGAGAGAGGGAGGTCTTGACCTCAGAAAGTTAAGTGACCTTGAATCTGCTTATGAAAATTCAGTCCGACTTAGATCTCCTCTGCAGTGAGATGATATATCTGAAGTAAACGGACAGCAGCTTGAAATCAAGTCAGCACTGAGATTGGAAAACAGGAAAAAGCAAGCAGAAATCGCTAAAGAAGTGCACAGCAGACTCAATGTGAATTAAAAATATCTCAGAAATACGAGGGGTGATTGATAAGTTCGCGGCCTGACATAGAAAGCTTAAAGCCAGGCCATTATGCACATGTGGATTGATACAATGGAATGTGCTGACGGCGCATGACGAGTGATCAGTCGATCCGGTGAACTGTTGGTAAACCACAGCTACTTAACTTCAGTTACTAACTCATCAGTCAGTTAGTCAGATAAGTGTTGCGTAAGATGGATCACGTTTCAAATCGAGCTGTCATTCGTTATCTCGGCTTGAAAGGACTCACACCAAAGGAGATTCATGATGATATGGTTGGAACACTTGGTGAGAAAGCTCCGTCCTACACCACAGTCAAGAAGTGGGCTTCAGAATTCAAGCAAGGAAGAGAGAGCTTGGAAGATGATCCCCGTTGTGGAAGACCTGTGACAGTGAGCACAGAAGATGTGATCGATCATGTTCAAAAGATTATTCTTGATGATCGCCGTACAACCGAGCGAAAGATTGCCTTCGAACTGAAGATTTCACGAGAGCGTGTCCATAACATCATCCATTACGATGGATGAGACTTGGGTTCACCACTATCAGCCAGAGTCGAAAGAACAATCGAAACAATGGAAGCACCCAGGATCACCAATTCCGCGGAAAGCAAAGGTCACCAGGTCCGCGGGAAAGGTCATGGCCTCCATTTTTTGGGATTCGAAGGGAGTTTTGTTGTTGGACTTCCTAGAGACTGGTCGGACAACTCATTTGTTGCAGCAGTTACGAGTGCAGATCAAGATCATTCGGAGAGGGAAGCTCACGAAAGGCGTGCTCTTCCATCAAGACAATGCGCCTGCTCACACCTCCGCTACCGCCATGTCTGCCATCCAAGGTTGTGGGTTTGACATCATTTCCCATCCACCCTGTTATCCTGATCTGGCACCATCGGACTTTCATCTCTTCCCAAAAATGAAATTGGAGCTCAGTGGTCAGAACTTCGCATCCAACAGTGACGTCATGGAGGCCGTTGAGGAGTATCTGGACTCCAAAGACTCACACTTCTATGAGCAAGGGATCCGCGCATTGCAGCACCGTTGGGCTAAGTGTGTTGATTGTAGGGGCGATTATGTCGAAAAATAAATATGTATCGTATGCGAAATATGCTTTTTTCTATATCGGGCCGCGAACTTTTCAATCACCCCTCGTATATCTCACGAACCGGTGCGTCATCTTTATTACTTGTTCTCCCCATTCAAAAGTATGGCTTCTCTATCGACAAAAGTACTTTCAGGGATGCGCTATGCTTGCGATATGAATGGCAGCCATCACGACTACAAGCACGATGCGTTTGCGGAAAAGCATTCAGTACGTCTTGCTCATACTCTCTCATGCATGAAGAAAGGGTGCGAGAAGTGGAGCATGTCATGTTTCTCACAAAGGTTTTTTTCATTTGATGGATGTGGGCCCGCAGCGAGAAAGGCGATAAAAAGAATAGCACATCTCCAATCCTTGAAAAAGAAAACCGCCTATGCCGATGAAGTAGCATTCATAAGAACACGCATCAGCGGTCCCTGCCGTGGCGGTCAACGCCGAGGCAAGAGGAGACTTTTTTGAATTCTTTAACTTTCACTTGTGATCTTTTATCATACTTTTTAGAGCGTGTTTTAAACGATGGTATGTATTCAAATTCTCTGTGCATCACATTTGTCTATGGGATAGCTATTTTTTAGCATGGTTATCAGCACAAGGCAATGACAATTCATAGCCTAGCTCTATGATTTTGGCTTTCATATTCAAAAGTCAGTTACTTTCATATTCCTTCAAATGTCCTGTTCGTCTGCATGGGAAGACTTGTTACGGCTGGAGCGACGTGCACTAAAATATGCAATTCACGCTCGACTGAGCACACGTGATTTTTATAGATGGGCGAGAATATCAACTCTTAAGGAAGAATCGAATAGGAGGCGGTTTTTTGATCAGGCATGTTATATGGGGGAATAAGCCATTACTAATTTTTTAGTCCAGAAGTATCTCAGGCGAATCGCATTATCAAGTTGGATTTACCACTAGTAGATACAGAGTTACCACTAGTCTGTGTTGTTTGTCTAGAGATGACATTCTTTAATACTGATGGTCACGCCGAGTACTAGTCCCGAGGGGCAGAAAGATGAATTTTCCATTGAACGTAATGCAAATTCAAGCCTGAATTCTGACGAACTAAACTATTGACACGGCATTGAACGTTCACAGTCAGTTAATTTAGATCGTGAGGAGTCGGGCAGTGTGAATAATATTTCCATTTGATGAATTTTATCACTGCGAGACATTTAGTCAAATATGCATGTAGGTACGATTGACTTCGCAGTCGTTTAGTCTTCAATGTGATAACGACAGCTCGTCACAACAATGTGTGTTCCCAAATATAACTTTCCTTACGCATTGCGTGCGCTTGGCCAATCACGCAACCCAAAGGGAGGCGTAAGTTTCCACTTCTCTCTACCATCGCATACAATGGCTGAGATAGGATCGCGTCACCTCTGCGGTCCACCTCTGCGGTCATATCGCTCTCGTACTTATCCACCAAGCTGTCTTCAAATAAGCCTACTGATTATCATTCCTTCCGCCATCATTTGCGTAATAGTGTTAAGCCTACACTGCAAATCGCTGGATACGAAAATTACATGCAAACACATACCAAAATCACATACAATTTGAAACTAACATCTGATACGAGATTCTCGTATGTTTACAGAGATCTGGTATGTTTTTCATACGAAATCTCACTTACTTTCGTATGTGATTGGTATGTAGCGATACGAACGATTCTATCTGTGATTGGCTGTTTTGCAATGCAATACGAATTATTGGCATGTTTTATATATGTTTTGTATATGTTTAGTATGAATAGCTGTAAGTCACATGGCAAAAAATAAGTTATGCTACATACTACCTACAAATAACTTTTTTCCAATAATACCAGTCGTGAAAATTTCTTGAAAGTGTGGTATTTAACTACATTAGATTTATTGTGAAATTAAAGTCGTATGTCATCGCTGCTACTTGTCTTATGGCATTCACAAGACTCATAATTTTGCTCATTTCCATGAATTAAATTGATAAACATCATTTCAATGACACGATAACTTTTGAGCAACCATGTTGACTTATATATCTCAAAGATAACTATTTTTGCGATTCATGAATTATAATGTGTTTTTATTTCGGATTGATAATATGCTTAGTTCCAAAATTACATAATGCATAATTGCTGATGGTCAAATACTTATTGATTATCTATGAAATGCCTCAGACTTACATGTATTAAAATTGAATTCAGTTTTTGTAAGTTTGACTATTAAATGTCATTATCTCACTACTTACAAAACAGTAGTAACATTAGTGTGATCTTTATTGACTTTATTGACAAAAGGCCTTATATCAACATATATTAGAAATCATTGATGCTTTCCTTTAACATTGTGCTGGTATGGCTTTAGTATGTAAAGTATGCCATATTTGAAATAACATACGAAAAGCATACAACTATATACCAAGATAATACAGAAATATACCAAAAAATATTTTGGCATGCATCCTTTGTATGTGATTGGTATTGAGCGATTTACAGTGTACATCAATTTTGGTCGGATCAACAACTGATATCCGACTTCATGCAAGAGTATAAGCAACAAGAATTGTTCATCGAATCCAGCATGTCCTATTCAATTTGTGTCCGCTATTTTCTAATTCATGATGAATTAGAGGATATCAGTGCTTTCATATTTTGGCAAGAAAAATGTTTAATTTGTTTTCACGTAGCAATTTAAAGCGACTGAATGTCTACCAACTGAAATAAAACATTGAAGTGACAAAATGATGAACAAATTGTGTGTTGATGATACGTTTACGCCATATCGGAAACGATTTGATTTTATGGCTTCTTGCAAATGAAATGAAAAATATGTACTACTCATATTCACAGGCCTGGGAGGGGAGTACAATGTAGTACTGATAGCTTTCCCTTCCGCTCCTCTAGAATTCCGTGGTGCTGGTATGGCTGAAGTATGTAAAGCATGCCACGGTTGAAATAACATACGAAAACAAGCTTGTGACACAATTATTGCTTATGTTAACGACTTTTGTACCTCCTACGATTCACATTTGGAGGTTTTGTATTTTTTTATCAATAAACGCATATTATTATTATTATACAAATAGATTCGGAAATATACCAAAAAAAATACTTCCTTATGCATCCTTCGTATGTGATTGGTATTGAGCGATTTACAGTGTACATGTTGAGATACAAAATTTGAATTGGTGCTGGCATATCACGGAGCAACTTTCCTCGACCTACAGTGATGTGAAATCCAAAGGAGTAGACCTTCAAATTTTTTTGAAAATTCGTTTAAGTTATGGTACAAAACATTTATATTAAAACAGATACCATTGTCTCTATATTGCTTTAAAATATGAATAAACATACGAAAGCACATACAATTCTCCTTTAATATTTTGCTTGTCCTCCTTTTGCTGCCACACAAGCAGCAACACGCTTTGGCATGGACCTGATGAGTGTTTCGCAAGCGGCCGAAATTGACTCGTCTCTGTGCCAGTATTTGATTAAAAACGCGATGAGTGCATTTCTTGTTGGCTACACGACTCACAGTCTTTTGAGATATTCCACACATTTCAGCGGCTTGCTTCTGTGTTTTACCACACTCAAGATAAGTCAAGATACGAGCTTTAACAGTCTCTGAAACGTCCTTTTTTCTGACCATAATGACAAAATTAAGCACAACTGTCTACCACACTCAAATGGGAGAAATGAATTTTTAGCTCGAAATACTGTGCAAATTGACACACGCCAATTGATTGGAGTAATTGTAAGCCAAGAATCAAGTTTGGCAAGAAGTTTGTTTCTCGTACGTCACACCATTGTATAAGTACTTATGCACTCAAATTCTGCCAATTTTCACGGCTTACTCCTTTGGATTTCACATCACTGTATTTGACAATCTCCATGGTGTGTGGATAAGTCTTCAATTAGGCTTACTGCTTTATCGTGCTTTGGCTTTGTTAATTTCTGTCAGTCATACGACACTTGTCAGATTTATTAATTTAAGCACAGAAAAATTGCATCTAATTCCATAGCTAAATTGAAAACTGCGAAAGTAACTGACTACAATTTATTTATTCAAAACCCTGCTGCTCAATAAGGGCCAAATTATCACAGAATAGAACAGCTGGATACACGGAGATGAAAAAAAGGTAAACGATTAAATTCAAAGGAAAAAAGGATATACAAAAATGTTAGTCGAACGGAGACACACCCCATCGCTCAGGTATTTGCTTTCCGTGGGTTCTCCTTCCGTTGGAAGCTATCCTGGTATCCAGGATACCTCGTTGGACTAAAAACAGGCGGACTTCTTGTTGTTCAGCTGTCGACAAATTGGCAAGCATTCTGTAGATATGACAACCAAGTTCGACAAGAAACAGAATTTCCATCAAAAATATATTATGCATGTATAGTAAATTAATCTGCCGGTTCAAAACAACTTCAGCTGCGAACCAACGATTGGCGAATGTCTGTATATCAGTCAGGGCAACACGCTAGGATGAAAATGAGAGCATCGTCTTTCTTTTCATTACTCATGTGCTTTGTGTTCACATCAAATGAATATTTCTATCACAAAATTAGCCTGGTCGTCTCTTCTTCTGTTTGACTAGAAAGGAAACATTGGAACATGCAACGTTAATGAAATGGAGCAATCTGCTGACAAAATACCATAGCAATCGAATAATGAGCAGCCAGTTCAACATTAAACACGCCAAATGGTGCGAAGTTTCAGTGACTGTTATCAACCAGATCACACAGCAAAGAGACACAGACGATGTCAAGTTCTACAGAGAAGTTTGTGAACGTTTTTTCATGCGCCTGCTAACTTTTAATCATAATGATCGGAGAGTCCAACATTATGGAGAAAACGTTTGTGCAATAATCTGAATTTTTCGAATATGAAGGAATCGTGGCGATCGGAGCATTTTGAAGGAATTCACAGCAATCCGCAAGCGACGACCGACTATTTTACCTGTCTCTGCAAGGTATTAAAAATTTCTTTTTGCCCACTTAGTAAGTTTCTTATTGTGCCATCGTTTTGAATTAGCTTGTACTTCTTGCTAAGTGAACCGCTTAAACAAATTAATTCTGCGGCTACACTTAAGTAGCAGATATCTATGAATGCGATCAACCAAATCATCGATCGTGCACGAACTGCGTGAATACATGTATATCTGCATGCACTAAATATGAACTAAAAGTTCAACCGTTGAAGAAAATTCGATTCCTATCCCTTGGTGTACCTCAGCTACCCCGAACATTAACGAAGGTAAAATCAAGAAAATTTTCTCAAATTCAGATCATAATTCAAAAGCCATTGATGTTTAGAAACGTTATACAGAATGATTTAAAGTCAGAAAAAGTCAGGGTCCAAATCTGACTATATTCGTTTGTTTGCACGAAAGAATGTCGTTTGGGGTAACAGAGTTGCCTCAAACATAATCCGCGGGTTTAAGGAAGGGTCCGAAATTTATCAGACAAAGTTTCTGAATTGAATTTTCTCTGTCAATGATTTGTCCAGGTATGGCAGGAAAATAATTAATTAGTTAGTGTAATGTAAAATTATTTGCTAGAATGATGCCCTTACGCAGTGTTGGAACCGGCCGGGTTTTTAGCGGCCGGCGTCATCTAAATCGGCCGGCCGGTGGCCGGGCCGGCGGCCGGTGCATTCAAAACCGGCCGGTCCGAGGCCGGCGTATCTAAAACTGGCTGGTCGGAGACCAGCCTATTTAAAATTCTGATGCTTTCATGGTCATTTTTGAAGATCATGAGCGTGTAGATGAGTATTACTACGTGTACGTTCTAAATTAACCGCATGACATTTTTGATGAGATGAATGTAACTCCGATATGTGAGACTTGATAAAGGACTAGCATAATAATTTAGGCTATCACAGGACTTGACGTTTCTTAATAGCATCAAGGATTTAATTGTCTTGTGTCATGTTGACCCTGCTCGCAATTATTCACTCTCAGGAAAGTTTAGAGGATGCCATTGCTTGTTGATTACTTGGTCACAAACTCTAGTTCCGAGGCGACCGACATTTGTTGCCACGATATTGGGCAACATGAGGACGCGAGCCAGTGATGTTGCAGTGATGCAGTTGGTGATGTCGGCAGTTGACAAAAAGGCCTGAAAAAGCACCGGCCGGCCGGTATTACTAAAAAAACTGGTCTGCCGGCCGGCCGGTTTTCAAAATTTGCTGCGGGGGCCGGGGCCGGCGGCCGGCGTGACTATAACCGGCCGGCGGCCGGTTTCAACCCTGCCCTTCCGCATTAATTCTGGATACAGTCCGCATCATAGAGTAAATAGATTAGGTAGAGTGGTAACTCCGCATTTATTAAATCCCCAATGTGTATACACTTTTGATTTTATTAAATGAACTCATTGGAAATGCAGTCGGAATTGTTTCCAAATGTGAGATATGCAGCTTTGAAGAAATTACAACGGAATCGACTGATCATGATAATATAAAGCAGACGGAAATGATATTATTTTACAGATCGTCTGTATCATGACAGCTATAGAGAGGTAATGTTTGTTAAATTAGCAACTGACCTGCTATTGCTTTCATGATGAACCTCAAGAGAATCTTCTTAAACGTGATCATATCAGAAGCAACCTGTCACTGTACAGCAAAATAACATAATCAAAGACAATGATTTCAATTGACTTTGAAGGATGCAACTGATTCGTGGCATCACTATTCAGATTCAAGAAGTGAAACATAAATTTAGTGAATCATGAAATCATGCCGGTGAAAATTGAATTAAAAACTTGAAATTTCAGCCAAGTGAGCACGAATAACATCGACGCGTTTTTTCATGAAAACTTCCATCATAATGCAATTCATGAAATTCCCTTGATAATCAGCTTGATTTCCGCTTAGTTAGGATGCTTATTAGCAAATATTCATTCCTTTTGATATTCAACTTGTTTCATACTACTTATATAGGAGAGTCATCTCGGTAGTATATAAATTGGCAAATTTTGACTTTTTTCAAACGTGCTCAAATAACTTATTGGACCACGGGAACGTAATCTCCGCAAAAACTGAATCTTTTGATATAAAATTTTTCACTGTATACAGATACTTTTTTGAGTCGACATTCTACCTATATATCACTGCTCTATGATTAAAACTCAAAAGTACACCTACTATGGCTTAACCTACTTCTGGAAAATTAGGCTATCGACGCAATGGAAGTGACTTCATCAAAGTGCATTGTGGACATAAATCGCGACAATCTCGCCCTAAAAGTCGGGGATTTTCTAGAATCACTCATCTGAATGCAGATCACTTACCTGAGAACTTCTTTACAATTTTCTCCCTTGCTCTCGTTATTTTCTTCCCTATCATGCTCTTTGTCAAAACCACCCAAGATTTTGAACATAAGCTTTTTAGATCTACTTCTATCAGTGACATTGTATCATAAAATCGTGATGTCTAAATTATATAGATGCACATGTATTTGAAAAAACCTTTTTTTGAAATTTAACCAATATAGTGCATCTTCGATGCCCATTTTATTGATTTAAGTTATGAATCTAAGCAAAATATTGTCACTGCAGAACTTGATTTTACACGTATGTTGAAGTGCGAATTAGCTATTTAATCATTTAATTTACCTCTTTTTAAAAAGTTTATTGTCATCGTCACCTTTATAGCCTTTTATTGTCATCGTCACCTTTATAGTCTTTTATTGTTATCGTCACCTTTATAGCCTTTTATTGTCATCGTCACCTTTATAGTCTTTTATTGTTATCGTCACTCATATCTGCCTTATCGTCACCTGATTTTCATAATAATTCTGAACATTTTTAGATCATTGATATCATATTTTGTTTATATTGTTTTGTATACCTGCAGTAATTTTGTATTTTTGTATGAATTCTTATCGAATGGAGACCTATATTTCGCAAAAAAATGAATTTTCAATATTCTTCTACCTGCACTACGAAATTTAACTCCAAGATTGCATAAAATTGAGCTAAAGTACCCTATAGAACATCGGATGTCAATCTTCACAAACTATTAAGAGAAGTATAACGTAAATATAAAATGATATAAAAGTATAAAAAATGATAACCGACAAAAACCTACAGAATTTCGTCGGTGAGAATCTACAATTTCGTCGGATATCGCAGGATATTGGAGGTGACAATCGTCGGTTGATTTTGTCAGTAATTTAGTGGGATAATTGTCGGTCTACGGTTTACATTGTATCATGCTCTTTGTCAAAACCACCCAAGATTTTGAACATGGTTCATAGTACCCCACTTCGACATTCATTTTTTCTTTTATTGACTGAACGAAGTAATTTATAAGTTTTGTCATGTGATTATGCTTCAAAATGATCTGCAACGTTATCAAATTGACTATTCAGAAATATTGAGCAGTTTTATGGTAATCGTTTTGTGTGCGTTGTAGCTCTTTTCAATAACAAAACTCAAGGGCAGCATGGTGAAGAATTAACATGCAAAAAATTAATAATAATAATAACGTTTATATTTAGAAGCCCCAATAATGGGAATCGTGGGGCCACGTACACAAACCATGCATTCACATGTAACTTATGCAATACGAGAACCAAAACAGATTGACAAGAAAAAAAACATTGAAAGTGAATCAAAGAAATTAGATTACGTGTCACTGCTATATAGAAAATCCGCTATTCGAAAGTTTCGACATCACAAGAATGAAGGAACTCTTTGTAATGAAATTAGAGCACATAGGAATCCGAAAAAGTCCGGAATGAGGGAGTAGTTGAGGAGCAAGATGGTGAATTGGATGCTCAGGATCAGTGGTAAGATAAGTAATAACACGTCGATAATCCAAAGGTATAAAGTCAGCGCAATTACAAGATGAAGAGCCACAAATAATTCGATCGGATCGCCTCTGAATGTTTTCCAGCATTTTCGATTGATATGAGAGTAGGTTACAAAAAATTGGCGAACAATATTGTAGCACACTGCGAATTGTACAATTGTGTAAATAAGTAGATTATTACGTCGAGAAAGAAAAGGCTCAACCTTTCTAAGAACATAAATTCTTGATGAACATTGTCGACAAATCCTTTCAATGTTTCCGCCAGTCGAGTCTTTTAGTGATTCTCCGAGGAGTTTGATGCATTCACAACTTTGGATATCTGGCAAAATCCAAGAGTCACAAATTGGCATAGGCTTCAGTGAAATAAACATTTGTTGGCATTTTTGTTCCTTGATTTTCAAACCATTGCACTTTGTCTAAGAAATTACTTCGTCGTAGGCCAAGGTCATGGGACTGCTAAAATCATTTCTCGCTACTCCACGCGCCAACGTCAAGTCATCAGCATACTTCATTAGGTAGACATTCTGCCACGAAATTTGTAAATCAGAGATGAAGAAATTGAATATAACAGGCCCCAACGAAGATCCCTGGGGAACACCACATACTATATGACGAATATCGTTGTGTATACCCCTCCAGCGGGTTCTTTGAGTTCGATTTGTTAAGAAAATTCGAATGAAGGACACCAGATATGGCTCAAAAATTAATTGAAAAATTGAAATAAATAATCGATCTCAATCAAAATTAATTGAGTTCTCAACATTGTATCTGCTTGATAAAGCCGTCTTAACGGTGAAAATTTGTAATAAAGATCAATCTGCCAAATTTAATTTTAGCAGCTTGCCTAAAAATCTTGAAAAATGTGTATCAATAAATTTAGCACTACACTAGTCGGTACATCTTACACCGACTTGCAGATAATCGCAAGAATCCTACGCTTTTCTTGCGCTCTTACAGAAAATCGAAATCGTCCGCAGGATCTTGCAGCACTATTGTAAGATATCTTACCGGCAAGATATCTTGAAAATATTGCTGATCCTCTTCCATCAATGCATCATGTTTCCTGAGATATAGCACAGAAAACCGAAATACTACTGCCAACTATCAATATCAAGACAAAGCCACTCGACAGCATAATTGCTAATTTTCTATAAAATTCCTAATTCGATTGTTGGATTGTAAATTCAATATTCTATCATATGAAAATGGAACGAAGAATTACATCAACTTTCGAAATGAGTAGTGACTGACGTAGAATCATCCTTTTGATTTGAATTGGTTATCATCTCAGTTGTTTGCATCCGAATGCAATCTTGCCGTTCAGAAAATATAGCATATTATATATATTGCTTGTTTTAGAATTCATATGCCTCGAACTCCCTAGCTCGAGGCATCTCTCAAGCAAGGACGCCATGCCCACCAGAAATAAGTCTGTATCCATTAATCTCAGGCAAAAACCTACTGGATGCGTATTCATTGCTGGCAGCCACACTTATTCGTTTGTGCCAACATCAAATTGATTTGACCGCATAAATCAATGCATTGAAGTCCCTCAACAGTATCCATGTTCACAGAAATCCCTGCTAAGTCATAATGCTTGAAGAGATGGTTGTTTTCGTAGGATAGTTGGCAAGACAAATTACGTCCAACAAACACAGCTTTTGCCATTGTCAGGATTACCGATAATGGAACATAACTTCCTAAATTTCAAATACTTAACTAAATTCATTGTTGCTTTCACATTAGCTCTGCACATGTATAGCTGTCATTGCCGAGGAAAGTTGACAGTTTTAAACTATCCATGCACAAAGATTACCAACAGCATCTACAATTCTAAAAAGTAGAAAACACCGTACATCGGTTATGAATGTACATCGTCTTATATTAAAAGGAAATTTACAATTCAAAATGAATCAAAATAATTTCCCAATGTTGTTGGATGTCATGGACACCCGTGTTTTAGGAAGTGGTGGCATTGTCTTCTGTTTGTGCAAAAAAGCAGTAAAGTAGTTGCCATCAAGGCACTTTATTGTGATATCAGCTGTTACTTTTGAACGCAACTTAGTCAATGCTTTAAACAAGATAGTGCACCACATTTTATCAATATTCAATTGTCACGAGTGCTTTTTACTTTTCTTACTGGAAATCATAAAGAAAACTTTAAACTTGACAGATAATACATGAAGTACTAACCATAGGCATCGGATTACAACATCATGGATCCACGGATACAATGGATAATTCCAATACACAGCTCGGATTACAGCAATATTCAGTAATCCATTTTGATGCAATTTGATGGCTATCGTATTAGCTATTCATTACAAAGCCTCTCAAAATATTTCAGAGTTCAAAAAACTTTCAATATGTCGGAATGAGAGGTTCTTGCTCACTGCATTATCAGGAAAGAAGAGGCTGTCCAGAACTACGACTTTACTCAAAGCAAGTTAATAGCGTTGCCCGACGCGATTCGTCACTGAGGAACGTTTAAAATGTGAATGGCAGGGTTCAGGTGCTACGTTTTATCTGACCGAAGTCGAATGGGTGTCTCCTCATCCAATGTCATTACGTCTATTCATCAATTCAATTGATGAAATCACAATTCGATCTGTTGTTGAAAAAGTTTGGTCTACGACACTTAGCCTTGTGCATTGCAAAAGTTCATTCTAGCTTTTCATTTGGATGGGTACTTGTGTGGCGGCAGCAACTATTGGAATTTCGGACTTGGAAGATATCAGCTGACTTGTGTTTAACTGTCTTCGTTTCAGATGTTGCTAATTGTCTTAACAACTTTATGCGTCTGTTCGATTTTGACTACCCGGTCCAAATTCGGGTTCATCTGACTGAATAATCAACATTCCACTTCTGTTGCGACATATGTTGATGAAACTTCGCCGATTGACAACAGTAATGATTCAAAATTTTGGTAACTCATAAATTCTTGTCTGGTGACATGCGTTTGCCATGAATAGGTGAATTGCATGCGGTAGAAACAGCTTGTGATTTTGCACGATTGCGATTTTGCCTCCTGAAGAAGATTTTCTGGCAGCTTACTGGATGAATGCGAGTCCAAGCATGATACAGTGAGTGGCACTTCATTGTTTTGCGCCTATTGTTTTAATTAGCTAATTAATTTGTCTAAGTAAATTAGGTTAAAACAATGGGTATTCCGCGAATAATTAATTGAATTACTTTCATTTCTAAAATTACCGGCATATTGTGATATTCGTGTAATCAGTCAGATATTTTTACGTGTATGCGAATACTCCATTCATTGCATCTGAGACATTTTCATTGATTCCTTTTGCAAATAATAAGCGCAATCTGCAAGTTTATTGAATTATCCAAATAATTTGAGAATTTATATATATTTTTCATCAAATCTATTTGTCTAGTTTTATCTTTTCCAGTAATTCATCTCACCGCAACTCTAAGAGTGAGGGTATTATCTTGGCTTTAGGCATAGAAATTTTGTGGTTGTGTGCTTTGTAGGTCTCATTTTCAGCAGACTTCCAGAAGATATCACAGCTAGGTTGTTTTTGTGGAGTGTCTTCTGCCACTAGGAAACGTTCACAAGTCTCAATCGAAGGTTTTTATCGAGCACTAGATTGTTTGATTTATGTTTTAGGAAAATTTGCAAATAGGATTGTATGTTCTACAGGTTGTTTTCGTTTGACCATTTTCAAGTAGTTCAGTGACATTGTCGGCCGAGCCATTTTGCGCTTGTGTTCTTTGTTGGTATCCATTGTCAGGAGGATTTAGAGGGAGCTTCCAAAAGATAGTATTTATCTCAATGGTTTTGTTGAAAAGTTTAAGGAATGGCAAAATCTACAGGCTGTTCTCATCATCTACAGTGTACATATATTCTGATATAAAAGCTGAGTGAAAGCTGGTTAGTCCTTTCTGAAATATAATTTGTACGCACATTGTGCTTTGGTCCAAGCTGATTGAAGTCAATTTCAATTTTTTTTGATAGGTTCATCGTATTTGCTGTCGGGAAGGATTGTCTAAGAGTTTGTGTCCATCTAATTTGAAGCCGTCATTGATAGTTGTAAGTAGATAAGACTAGTTGGTGCTTCATGGTTCAGCTTAATTCACACTTCTTTTTGTTGGTCAACTATTGAAATAGTCGTTTTTTTGTTTGTCTGGGTTACTATTTCTTAAAATTTGATGCCAGTAATTGAGATTTTTTTGCCAAAAGGTGATATTTGTGTGTTCACTAAAAATCATGTGACAATTAGAAACAGTTGCCTATTTAGCGATTGATGCTCTTTTTGTTAGATACCAATTACCACCAATATCAAAGCAGCCGAAACAATGTCAAATTATATGTATTCAATTGATTCAGTACGTTGTACACGCTACACACGTCTAATCTCAACTAGGCCTGTGCATCCTTCACGCCGATGTTTTCAAAATCTCGCAGGTTGACAGTAGATCTACTGAATTAGGGCTATACATCCATCACAGAAACTGAACATTCTTTTAAGAGAGTGTAAATCAGTTTATTAAGGACCTGTCCATGCATCCATGCACTTCTTTCTGAATATTTTAACTTAATATGGTGGGTCGGGGTAATTTTGGTCTACGGGGTAATTTTGGTCCATTATTATTGAATAATTATGCATCATCGTTCTTATATAAACAGCTTGGCAGTATCCTCTATATAAGCAGAGACGTTTTAGGCTATGATGACGTCGAAATTCTAAGTGATTCTTGTTTTCGTTAGGCAAATCATTTGTTTTCTGTGTCTAGTGAATCAGATAGCTACTGTAAAACAAGGTTCGGTTACGCCAAAATTGTGAGTGTTTTTACCCAACACCATGAGCTACGGATGCGTGTACAGATTCTTGAATCTATTGATGTTAATTTATTTTCTGACGATCATGGTGCCATCACTGATCTTTTGAAAGAGAAGTTTTCCATTTTTTAATGGCTTTATAAAGGGATCAATGTTAGAACGTGTCATCGAAGCATCTGATATATTAAACAAATGTTTCGTCATTCCTGATGTCGTTATATTCAATGAACGACATGTACTAATTTGTACCATGCCAGATGTCTAGGCCTACATCTATTCTTGAGTTTCATTAGAGACTCAGTGCTTATTTTTAAATATAATTTTTGGTATTAAACGACATACTCCAGGTTTTGTTTTCCATTGTCATATAATTCACGTGAGAACACAATCCACATGCTCGCAAATACAGTGTACTACTGAAATACCACTACATCAAATTTGTAGCAAATAGATAATTTATCAGGTGTAAAGTTCGCAAGTTATCAAATACTTCAAAGATTTCTGTTAATGACGCATTACATTTACATCCATTATCCAGATAAATGTACTAAAAATACTCATTCCATTTTTCTTTACACTCCTTGCAGTTTCGACAATGAAGCGATCAAGAAAAGAGCCGTCACGATTTATGAATCTTTCACATGGGCTTCCTGCAAAATACTCTCATATGGTTAACGAATACTAACACGTATGCGAAAACTATATCAGACAATCATACTTGGCTTTCCGACATTCCATCGCAACAGGTGAAAGCTTTGAAGAAGGTAAGCACACTATCCTTCCAATGTGAATAATTCTACTGGAAGTTACTAACCTGCTAATTTGTGATAATGGACAATAATTCATCCGATGAAGATCATTTTTATTGATGAGTAATTTAGCATCGAACTTAGCGTAAATATATACAACAGAGCTGCTCAATGGATGTGTGATGTGTGTGAGACATATACAACACATGTACGTCCATGTTTTCAAAAATGCCCATGAATATTTAATTTAAATATTTAGAGGAAGGGCCAAAATGTTTGTTGTTAACTTACTATTATCCCGATATATTTCGCTGGCCAACGGACATCATGATCAAGGATGGACAAAGGAAGGTTCGATATTTCAAAGTTATCTAGCCCTCGTGTTAAAACTATGTCACTTGTCTTATCAAGATATCCCAGATTACATCATTCCACGCATTGCTCAAAATATACTTCACCTTGTTTCCACTTTGTTTCACCTTGTATTGCCGGAAATCAGATCATGTAAAGACAGCAGAAACACAAGACACAGCTGATCGCAACACCATAAAACTGATGAATGACTTGCCTTCAATACACTTGATGTACATGTACATGTAGCCTACTACATGTACCATTACAGCTGTTTACTCTATTGAAACTAAGTTGGGTCGCACATATGAGGCGCTAGAGACAAAATCTAGCGTACTACAAGCAACCGGAATACTTCAAGCCTGAACAATTGGCAGGTACATGAACAATTTGTAGTCGCAAACAAATTAAGCAACAATCAGGCGTTTGGCCAGTAGTCAACGGGAATAACGTTTACTGATAAAAATTTCATTGTAGAAATTGTCAAATAGTAAGCGTGATTTGAGTTGAAGTGGATCCAGGACTCAAGGAAACTTGCATTTGAACGCGGTCTCCTTTAGCTCAATGTATGAATGTCTGCTGCAAAGCTAGCCAGAACTACTCAAAAACATCCATCGAGGTTTTTTCAATTGTGAAGATGATATTCAAGTGTAATTTCTTACCAAAATTACTTTTGAGAATGTAATTTAATGCTGAATTTCGGAAATGTCAAAATCAGATTAAAAACTGAAAAGTTCACAAGACGAACGACATTTTTTGGAATTCAACCTTAAATTAGTTATAAATACAACGCAATCGATAAATTTCGTTGTTCATAAACTCAGGGTGCCCGCGCGCACTGGAATTTCTGGAAAATTAAATCGTCTCTGGAATACCTGGAATTTAAGAAATTGTTCAAATGCAGTCAGTTTAAATAGAGCTGAATATATATTTATTGATTTGAAAAGGCAAGGAAATGTGTTTGTCAAATACGTAATTGTAATATTGGATGCTCATACTTATAGACAGATAATTATACTACATGTTCATAACTGCAGTTCATACAACAGCTTTAAAGATACTTTTTGCTTTGCAAATAGCAGTTTTTGTAGTTGTGATTAGTTTGGTAGGTACAGTGACAGGGACTGCAGGGGATAAAGCGTCCCTGGCCTGCTGAGCTGTCATTAGGTAGTTAGTTCGTTAGCCTATAATATTTTAATTTAGAACGTGTGTTCAACCAAAAAAAAGTTGAACTAGCTGTATTGGAAAGGATGTCTCTGTAGTGCAATTGTTTTATTGATTTGATAGATAGATACAAAGTTGTTGTTTTGTAGATATCATAGGTGTTTGCATTGTTTTATAAAGGAGCTCTTTTCAGAAAGGATAAATTGTATGGAAAATATATGGATATTTAAAATGTTGAGCATTTGACACTAAAAAGAGAAGCAAAAGAGGTAACAAAATTTAGGGTACATTTCTCGTCAATTTTTAGACTTCTATAGCCCATATTTAGTTTCTGGAATTTCTTCGTGCGGAAACCGCGGGCACCATGATAAACTACTGAAAAAAAGACAATGACAAGCTGTTTTCTCAATATTGAAAATACACCTAATCTGTAATTATTTCATATTACAGGGTGACTATGTAACGCTGAAAGGAAACTCGGAGGTCGAATACTATCTGCTGGTTCATTGGCCAAGTGTATGGAGTCTGAAAAATATGTGGAGGCTTATGTTGCAGCTAACAAGGAGAAAGCGATCGATTCCAGTCGAATTCTGGAATCACTGTCGTCTGGCGAAAGTGACTGCGATACCGATTGTGAAATTCGGTTGGAACGAAGGAAAATGAGAACCCTACAAAAAGTGAATAAAACGAATGATTCTCCAAAAACCTTCATCGCCAAAGTACCATTCTCACGCTCTGGTTCATTCGAAAGTGAATCGTGCTCACAACGGATTGTGGCATCATGCGAACAGGTTCATGTTGGTTCCAGCAGTGCGGTGCCGGTTGCGCCAGTCTCTAGTGGTGATGAACACGGAAATAACTTATAAATGAACGAAATGATCGCTCTTCAAAGAGAAACAAATCACCTGTTGAGAAGACTGTTCAAGTCAAGCAATGACAAAAGACGAATGCTTACAACGGCATTAGATAACGATGTTCCTTTACCTAATGTCGGAGGTATGACTTTTACTGACATCGAAGGAAGTGAATTTAAGACATCAGAGTTGACGAGAATAAATCCGAATGCTTTTGCAATTGCATTTTTTCGGCAATATTTCTACAATGCCAAAAATTTCAGTAAAATTATCGTAGACCCGTCGTTACCTGTGGCAGAAAGTCTTACTATTGTTGACAGTAAGATTGTCGATGACTTCAAAGATGCCCTCGCACATCATTTTCCATCATATTCTTATGCAAAGGTGCGCAAGTCCGTCAACCAAGCTGCACGAGACAAGCGGAAGAAAGGAAAGAATAACTCAGATTTATATTAGATCTCTGGTTATACCTATATTTATATACATGTAAATCGGGAGGCGTGTGAGCTATGTAGCTTCTTTTGTTAATTCTTTGATTATTAGGTATTTTTGGACAATTGTTAAAACTCGAATTATTCCTTTTCTTGAAGATTTAAGTCTTTTGTGATGATATTGTGAAAATTGTAAGCTACGTACTCTTGTGTAATTGAAAAAAGAAAATAATATTTTTAGTACATGTATGGTGAAGTAGTTCCGATGTCATGTCTACCATATACGAGTTGCGTGATGTCTCACTTCATCCCTTTTGGATGAGCTTGTTTAGATTAGATTTTGATCATAAAATCAGAACTTCTGTTAGGTCCAAATATTTTGATTCATTATTATACATGTAATGATAATTGCCAACATTCCTTATGAAGATATTATGACTAATTTCTTGAGCGATGTAAGGGAAGAAAGTCATAGTAACAGGCAGAATCAAATTACGTTGCGTGAAAACCAATTAAACAGATTAAAACGTTACCAAAAGACTTGAGTTAAATGTCTGTAGTAAGAATGAAATCTCGTTGTATTCAGCACTACAATGTATTTTTTGGCTGATTTTCAGAGCCTCCGCAATACCTCTATCATGATCCGTGTTGCGAGTACCTTTGATTGTTGATAAATTATTGAGTTACATCTATAACAGTTGTACAAATGCTCATTTATTACGGTCGGATTCTTTTCACGTTCATCATTGGATGCTGAAGTCGACATTTAGTATTTCCAATGTATTGACTACTTGGATCCCCCAAGCATGAAGATTCATAAACAACACACGACTTATCAGCGGAATTGACTTACTTTTAAGTGAGAAATGGTTTATCTACGCGTCTGTACTATATCACTTACATATTCTTATTAAATTCTATTTTAATTTTTCAGATACTACTCCCATGCACGATATGACAGTACAGATTATTCCATTTTCCTTACAGCTGTAATTACTTATCTTCGACTGAGACTCTAAAGGAAGAGTAGCTACAGCTATAATGATAAAGGAATAATCTACACTGTCTCATGCACGAGAGTGTCACTCACGTGTAGTGAATAAATATAGAAATGAATTGAAAGTGCTTGGGTGGTGCAAGTAGCAAAAACATTAAAAATTTAAGCGCCGATTTCTGCATCGAATTGATGAACCCATTGTAATAGATGTAACTCAGTAATCAACAATTAAAAGTATTGTATAAAGGTAACACATTATGAGCTCTAAAAATTGAAGATATTCAATAAAAGTTCTCTGGTGATTTCTTACTCTATATAATTAGTCTTCACATACAGGCATCGATTTGATTTTGCCAGTCACTGACTGAATTTATCTCATTGCAACGAAGATAATTACTGTTCTAACAACACACTTGTACTTGAATGTGTGAAATCCGCAACTCAACGACAATCCTCTGCTTTTATTCAACTTTTATTATGTTCTTTGCACGAGAGATTGCCACATGCATGTTCGTGATGTGATTTACAGCTACCATGTTTTGTTTTACAATATATTTCGTTAGATAAATCTATAAAATAGTTTTCATTTCTCCTATCATTCCTGCGAATATTCTAGCCATTCCTACAAGATTCCTGTAGATTTTCCGACAATCTTTTACGAAAGCTCCTGCGGTTCTTACAAGAAACCCGCACAAGAACTGTAGGATTCTTTTGCAAGATTACTTGGCAGATATGCAAGACGTGTCGA
>CAJQUW010014344.1:0-144065 GCA_907163375.1 Prostheceraeus crozeri
TGTCACTGCCTTCAAATGTTTTGGTTTTGGCAGCATATTGAGTTTTTCTGCTGCTAATCCTTGGGGCATTTCGCAGCAGGATGACACCGATCAACAGTATATTCAATCAATATCAACAGTAAATTTCATCGATATTTTGCAACAACGCAAAATCGTATAGCTGCAATTTTATCAATAGAATATGAACGTGCGAACCACTGTATGCGTCAAGATCAAACCCGCAAGTTTTATAATGTGTAAATTATACATGTTGTGATGAAATTTACCCATCGTTAAACTTTGACGCATAAAGTTGGTTCGTATAGGATGCTCACATCTTATTGATGAAATGGCAGTTAACCTACTACAGCCTATGTGGCAAAATATTGATGACATCAAGAGAATGTTAAATTGCGCCCTTTCGGCAACATTGGGAGAAAGAAGGTCAAGAAAACATCCTATACTTGAAATGTTTTAAGATAACATTTTCCTAATATTCTAATGTATTGCCATTTTAGCATTCATAAAACTTTTTTGCAAATGTTTTTACAGAAAATTAATGACATTTTCTGAATATTTTTAAAATGTTTTTTGTTAAAAATTCAAAATTTCACAACATTACTTTAGTTGGGTAATCTACAAAATGAGAACTGCAGCCATAACTTTGACGTGTCACCGTTATGGCTACAGTTCTCATTTCATAGGAGCTTACCCAACCAAAGAAATGTTGTGAAATTGGAATTGCAATAAATTTAGCGGTAAACCACTGCAATAAATTTTGCGGTGCATATCAAAAAATTGCAATTAATTTAGACAATTGAAGAAAATTGCAGTAAATATGGAAAAATTCATTGTATATAATTGTTTATTGTGAATGCATAATATTCAATTTATTGAGTACATTTATTGCTATCGAAAACACAATTAATTGCAATTCCAGCGCAGTTTGGTCAACCAGTGCAGAACATGCTTAGCGGTTCATCTGTGGTTCAAGCGGCAACGCAGACAACCGTAGACGACGCGTAAACATGCAAACGCTCGCCCGCGCTTATTTATAAACATTCCCATGTTTTAACAGCATCAGATCAATGATTTCTGACTCTGTGCAGCGCGTATGTACACCCATAGAAGTATAAACTGACCTTAACCACAGATGTTTGGGGTGCTCCGTAATTACGCGTGGCAATGTCACCTAGTGACTTTTCTTTCCATATTTGCTGTGGCTTTATTATGATGAATGCATCATTTTATTTTGATTAAATTAACAAACTAAAACAATGACGCTTTAGGTAAGGTGGCCTGAGAACCGGTAAAAACGAAAAAATGTTAATATCGGCAACGCAAATGTTCTATCAAAGGCAGAAAAACAAACTCTAACAGAGGCTATTGTTCCTGGAACTTAGTTCGAAGTGTAGCAGGCTATAGGCTTTTGATCTAACGTGATTCAATGTAGACCTCTTGGGACTGAGGCAGATATTGCCCCTGTGAAAAATGTGTTCTACTTTTCTTAAAAGCGATGTATTCACTGATGTTTTTTCATTAGCCTAATTTTGCGTGCTTCTGATGTGCTGCTAAGATATTTATGATTTCAGCCCACTGGAAAATCAGCTGAAGGACCTCTATATAAAAATGTGTTTGCAAAATTAGAATTTTCTGTACTACTTGGTGGTTCTCTGTTGATCTGAGAATAAATATATAAATCATTTAACTCCATCATTGTAATTTTCGTTCAAAACGCAAAAATCGAATCCATTCAAAAGAGCAAAATGCAAAGAAAACGAATGCTTCTTGTGTGACGGTAATGGCAAAGGGAGATGTGATGACCAATGAACAACATATGAGATAGTTTGTGAAAGTTGCAAAGGAGTTTACATCGGAGAGGCCGCAAGAACGGCAAAGCTAAGAGGAAATGATCACTGGAAACAGCTGTAAGAGCGAAAAGATGGGTCAGCACTATGGAGACATTGTAAGGAAAAGGATTATGAAGAAGAACATGCATTTATAATGAATGTGAGGAATGTGCATTATACGACAAGGCCATGAAAAGACAGATAACAGAAGCGGTTAACATCAGGAACAGTTCTGAAAAATCAATTGTGAATACAAGAACATAAGTGAATCAAGCGGGTGTGTCAGTTGCAACTGTTAGAAGAAGTTAATTTGCAACACTGAGCTACGCTCAGGGCAAATTTCTCTTTCATTGATTTTTATGATGTCGGTGATTGAACTTCTATAATCTCAAATGATCTACAGAGTTGATCATAAAATAGTTGGGCCACCTAAATTTCGTTTGAGATCAATCGATTCTAATGCTTTCCAAATCCATCGCACAACAACGTGTCATGTATCATTCGAGAGCCTGCATTCTCAGCTTTAAAGTGAGTTATGATGGACTTGCATCCGCTATCGGATTTGCTGAGCAGTGCTCAAAATGTGAAAATCGCTCAATTTACAAATCCAAATTTTTCAAAATGAAAACATGTGAGTATGATAATGAATCAGACATGGAGAGAACGAGCATTTTCTGAGCTCTCTTTTGACATACTGGTCATCAAAATGGGAGAACTAATGAAAAAATGAGTTATATCGTGAAGTTATCACAAAATCATAACCTTTTTGGTTGAAAATGTTGTATTCTCTCTTTTTCATCAAAAGTGTTCATGTTTGGTGTCTTCAGAATACTTGCGATGTGAGGAGTAGGATTATGTAAGTTATATTCATATAAGTTCAATAGTTCTTTTTCAAACCTCTTTAATATTTGTTTTCATCTCCGCAAAAGTAGACAAACAACATGTAGAGTGAACGAAGGTTCAAAACAAGACAATTAGCGAAAGCATGTCCTTGTTCTCTCAAGGCGGCTGCCGATTGTTTACCTTCATTGTTTGTGTACTTTTTATTCAGTCATGACTTCATATCAATATCCTGTAGTAATCTACGAAAGTACACAATTGCCTAATAGTGTACGCATCGACGTACTACTCATAAATATATAAGTAGTAATTAGAGAGAGAGAATGTGTACATTGAATTGAATCACAAATGGAAATCAGAAGTTACAAGTCAATTACATTTCTTCAGCATAAAATTAGCCAGCATCAATTAAAAGAACTACGTCAGTCATAATAGGTAGATGATTTTGAAATGCATACTCTTGGAAAGAAAGAGTTGCGACGCACAGATGTTCGACAGAAAGGCACAGAGATTCTTCCACTAGGCAAGTACCTTGGGAATGCGAGCTTTATTGAAGTTTGTGCAGACTCAACTTGTTCGAATAGTTTCAAGGCAGCAGCAGTTCTTCTTGGAGTCAGATCATTCATACTTGAACAACCCTTTATTTTGAGGCAGCGGTTTTGAATAACTTGCAGCCTAGTAGAGTCCCCTTTGGACAGACCGATAAATGCTGGAGAGGCGTATTCTATAAGGGAGCGTATCAACACGTTGTAAATTTGGATGAACTCCTGAGGCGTCATGTACGGTTTCATGCGTCGCAGGATGTGCATTCGCTGAGCACATAAGGTCAACATGAGACCCCCATCCCAAGGAATCACTCAAAATAACACCCAAAACTTTGACACTCTTTTGGAAGTTTTCGTCAGCGATGTGTGTCTCAACATTAAGGACATCTTTAAAATTTCCTCGGTAATAAATCAAGCCAGTGGTTTTGGCAGTGTTCAGACTGAGGTTTGAATCAGCAGCCCACTCAGAAATATTGTTGATTTCAGAGTTAAGTAGCCGTATGTCATCGGAGGCATAGTCTTTTCTAACCCCCACAACGATGCAAGTGTCGTCGACATACTTAACCAGACAGGTTTCCGAATTAATTGGCTTCAAAGATGAGACATATAGTCCGAACAGATTGGGACCGAGCAATGAGGCCTGAGGTACGCCTCATTGCTACCAACTTCAAATCGCTTTTCGCATTATTGAGCCTTTTTCGCTGCTGTCGACCATACAGACAACTCCTCATCAATAGCATGAATCCCTTTGGGAATCCAAACTGATACAGTACATTCAACAGATCATGATGGCAAATACGATCGAATGCCCTCGTGAAGTCGAAACTCAAGAGAATTGCCGCACCGATGTTAGAATCATCAGCCAACTTGGTGAGATAGTCATGAACTGTTATGATATTGTCGACGAAGACTTCCGAATTCCATGCTGGTGCTCACCTAGACACTTGGTAAGGCGAGGACGCAAATATTCGATCAAAAGTCGTTCTGCTATTTTGGCTGGGATAGGAAGTAAACTGATAGGGCGAGTATTCGAAACCGACACATTGCTGGGCGACTTCAGAACGGGAACAATATCAGCGATCTTCCAAAGTTCAGGAAATTTTCTCTGCTTGAAACACTGCAGGATAAGCGCGTGAATGGGTTCAAAAAGGATGAGTGCACTCTTCTTATAGATGATCGAAGGAATGTCATCACTACCTGAGGCCTTCAAGGGTAGGGAAGACAAAATTTTCCATACATCTTCAACACCGAAAGAAGGTAACCAACCATCATCAAGAAGCTCATCGAGATTCGAGGGAGTTTTTGATTGTGGACTCATCATTTTGCAGAAGTGTTCATTAAGGTGATCTAGATTTTCAGAGAGTGGGAAAGAATCATCCATAAGAGCACTGACGCTATTTACGCAGCCTCTGCGCTCCATCTGAATATAAGACCACAAACCCTTAACGGAGGTGGATTTCTTTGAGAAATATCGATGTTTGGCCTTGAAAATCTCTTTCCTCACTTTGACTTTTAACGCATTGTACACAACCCAATTTTGATTTCGAAATGCTTCCCAACGATTTTCTATTAACAGCTTTACGAAGGGTGTCATCCATGGTGCATCGGCATCAGTGAGAAATACTTTATATTGCGGAATTACACTCATCGCCTTCTTCATACGTAAATTCATAAAAAAGCTGAGTTTTTACGTCAACGTCGCATGCAAAGTAAAATGCTTGGAAATCGCAATGAAGGAATTCTTGTTCGAAGGCCAAAACGTTCGATAATCTGAGGTCATGGAATGTCGATGTGCGAACATCACGTCTTGTGTTGAATCCGCAAGGACGAGCTAAAACGCAGTTATGGTCTGAATTTCCGATGGGAGGACCAATTTTGATATTAATTTTGGGATAACTGTCGAAGACGGATGGCTCAACGTATATCTTGTCGAGCTCAGCATCCAATCGAGTGGGCCCTGTCACAATGTTCAGAAGTGAAAACTTGGAGGTCAAAAAAGATTGATCATAACGATTAAAGTCCCCAGCAGCGATAAACGATGGTATGGGTAGCTGGCAAGAATGCCATCAAGAATCGTACAAAAAATGTCGCAGAAACCGCTGAAAGCAGATGCCGTCATTCCCGGAGGTAGGTACAGGCCAACAAGTATCAGTTGCAACACCGACATGCGTATACAGCAGAGCTCAATTGCTTCAAATATAGGAGAATGGAGTTTTATTACTTTAAATGAAGTCTTACACCAAACTGCAACACCGCCGCGACCAGAGTCGCCGGTCCTATCGGTACGGAGGAGACTGTAACCGGGAATAGTAAAAGCATCTGAAGGAGTGACCGAAGTTAACCATGGCTCCGTGCAAACTGCGATATCGGGATTCGAGGCAAACATTTTACACTTGAAGTCGTCAAATTTATTGTTCAGTGAGCGCAAGTTAGTGAGGAAGATGACTGGAAGCTTTACTCTCTCGTGATTAGAGGTAAAATCGCGAACTAAAAATTCTCACCAACTCGTCAACCACCATTCCGTTGATGTAAAGCTTCCTCATTTTAACATACGCAGTATCGCCAGGATTGTCACGTCGATGCTGGTAAGCACGCATTCGCAGAGCAGTTAGTTTCTGATTCATTTCCGGAGGTAAGTCTTCTTGAAGAAATACTTGATTCAATGGATGACAAGCCTCTTTAAGGTGACGAGCCTTCGAAAGGAAAGTTCTCACAGTTTTCTCGTTTGAACGCACCATTACCAGTCTAGGTTTACCATCAAGCCGAGGTCTACCAATTCTGTACACATCCTTGAAACTTCTATCTCATGAGAAAGACTCAAAGTTTCAGCAATTGATGAAACTGCCTGATGAGTGTTTGCAACGTTATTGGTTCCTATGCTAAAAGCCTTCTCAGGGAGATTTCTAATTAAAAAGGAGCTCTTGCGCTCCTTGCAGTCCATGGAGAAAAGATGCTTCTGCAGAGAGAGAACAGACTCCTTGATGCTCTGTAATTCTTTTGTATGAGACACTCCCAGAGATTCAACATCTGTCTTCATCTTCAAAAACTTGTTCTCATTCACTTTAAACTTATCCAGAATCAGATTGTGGGACTCCTCAACTCTATCTGTAACTTTCTGTATTTTCTTGTCGAATTGGCAAGTCAATGAGTTCAGTAATTCCTCTGTCTGTTTCATCACCTTGCTACTTTCAACGCAGAGCTTTTCCTCAATTCTTCTGAAGATTGAGTCTTGCAAAGTGGAAAGACTTGACTCAAGTTTAAGCGAGAACGAGTGAATTCAGGCACTAGTAAGGAAATAACTCTACAATTTTTGATATTTCTCAAAAAAATGATGGTTTCATGCCAAAATACCAATATTTTCATTCAATTGTGTTGTTGAGGTCATTTCTATTTGTTTTTAGTGAAATTTGAAATGATTTTCGTATTTTAATGACAGAATTGAATAAAACGCATGTGACAATATCCAGATTTCTCGAGCACGATATAAATTTATCACAATAACATAATTCACGCATGAAATGGTTGCTTTAAAACACACTTTGATGACTACATGTAAAATCAACACATCACCAAAGAAGTCGGCCTCTTCCGAAGCAGCAAATTTCAATTTTAAAGTGCAATCTCACATGGGGATCTTTGATTCTGATACAAACGAAATGCATTATATAGTTGCTACTATTAAGCTCCGCTGAAAAGTTTAAAATATCTGGAGGAGGATGGAAAAATAGAAATTAGTAACATTCCACCATGGAACGAGGGAAAAAGGATTTTTTGAAATGTTTGAAACTAATGTAATGAATGTTGTGCTTCAATAATGAACAGATGTCTAAGTGGTGACATCAAATAAACTGAATTGTGCGCTTCAGCATGAAATAAATGCTTTTTCCAAATGCTTCAAACAAATGTATGAACTATGTGCTTTGTTAAAAAAGTAGATGCCTTTTCAATTGTTTGAAGCAAATGTAGTAAGTTACGTAGACAAATATTTCTAAACAAAAAATAAATAACCAAGTAAAAATATGAAAATAAAGATAAATTAATTAGAAAATAGATCCAATAGAACGAGTGAATAAAGCATTTTTTGGTGTTTGAAACTAATAGACTGAAATTTGTGCTTCAAAAAAGAATAGATGTTGAAATGTTGAAAGCAAATGTGATAAATTATGTACTTCAACATAAGATATTATGTTGTTTTCAAATATTGGAAACCAATACAGTGAATTGCGTGCTTCATTATAAAATTAAAGTTTTTCTCGAATGTTTGAGGCATATCTGATGAATTATGTGGGAAATAAGTAACAAAGAAAAAGAAAATAAGTAAAAATACAAAAGTAATAAAAAATGAATTGATTAAAAAATATTTCCAATGGAACGAGAAACAGAGGATTCTTTTCAAATGTTGGAAGCATGTGCATGTATAATGGACATTTCAACATAAAATGGATGTTTTTCCAAATGTTTGAAACAAATCAGGGATGCGGAGTTCTATCATTTTTTATAGGACTCCGACTCCGGGTGGCAAGTATATATAGCCTAGTTTTTTGAAAAAAATGCTAAGCAACATCATAGATCATTATAGACTTGCCTGAATCTATCTTTAGTGATCATTGCTGCATGAATTTTCAATTATTTCGATGAAAGTTCATCAAATGTCACTTTAAGTTGGATGTATGCGACCCGGCTCCTCCCATCTTGTTGATGTGTGCTTCACACGGTTTTTCTCCAGTATCTATCGGACATGAAAATACCCCCTTCTTCACAAATATGACTACACTTTCGATTTCAATATGCGCTTTGGAGGAGCTATCACACACAATTAACGTGAGGGTAAGAGGCAATGTTTTCAAATAAACTACTATTTCATTTTTGTCTCTGATGTGACCTTTGGTGTTAAAGTGTGATCGAGAATGGCTAGGGAGGCTTGTCTTCTCTGCTAAATCACCGAGTGAAAAGACAATCCTTCTTCACTATTACGGTTCATTCCCTCAACTATTACAAGCTTTGCATGCACTGCTGTCTCTGTACTTTTGTTTGACGGAGAAAGTTGACAGTGACAGCTATGCACGAGAATAGATAATTTGTTTGTATTTTACTTCGGGTCTAGCTATAGGCCGGAGTCCGGAGTTCCATCATTTGATAGGACTCCGACTCCAGCAAAAATGATAGGACTCCGGGACTCCGACTCCGACCCCGCACCCCTGAAACAAATGCAATGGATTATTTGCTTAAACATAATATGGATGTTGTTTTCACATATCGGAAACAAGTGCATGAATTAGGTGTTTTCATAACTGTTGAAGTGTGTTTTTCTTCCTACCCTCCAAAAGCAAGTCGACAAAGGACATATCTGCTCTGTTGGGAATGTCCCCGTGAAGTTAGTCTGGCGGTGTATATGACTACACTCGTCCGATTCACCAGGAAATAATCGCTTCTGCTTCGGATCGACGAATCGTGGTCGGCCCGACCATATATTTCACTAAATAACTATGCTTATACTTGTAAGTCATTTATTCAGTATTTAAAATTCATATAGGCTTTCATAATGAACAAGACGGTTGAGGAAGTGAAGTGAAAGGGATCAACATCAACAAAAGAAAATCTTTCGTTGTAGTTTTCTCCATGAAGCCTGTCACGCCGTCCTGCAGCATCAAAGCAAACGGAGATGCGCTGGAACAGGTCGGCCAATTCCAGTATTTGGACAGCATGCACTAGTTGACATGCCATGCGGAGGGCCTCAGCCACACTGAAAGCAAAGCAAACACGAGTGTATCGAGCAAACGTATATCCGCAATCTATAAATCGCTCTGGTTTGCTTTGCTCGCAGTGTGGCAGTCTACAACTGCTGTAATGATGACTTCATATCTGCTGCAAAGCGCATTGCTCGAAACGCTTGGAAAAGCTCGCAATGTGGATGAGGCCCAATTCACATGCAATTACGTCGTTCTCCAAACATTCGTGGTTCTATTCTTCTACACGCGTACATACGCGCTGCACTATGAGTCAGAAATCACTTGATCTGATGCTGTTGAAACATGGGGAATGTTTATGAATACTCATATGCGAGCGTTTATAGTTTGCTACGGTTTATAGTCTACGGTTGTCTGCGTTGCCGTTTGAACCACGGATAAACCGCTAGGCATGTTCTGTCTTCTCTGAGCATGCATTGTGGTCCTATCACATTGTTTAGCCTCTGATACATGCAGACACATGAGACACATGATTTATAACAGGACTGTCAACTGATGTTGCAGCAATGTCACGCATAGCCACGGATGTTTAGGGTCATGTGTAATTACGCGCAGTTTACGCATGAATTACGCGTAATTGAGCGTGGCATGACACCAGGTGTGGCAACATCGACAGGAAAGTGTGACATAGATATCCGCAGGCGCATTGGAATTGCAAAGACGGCCTACAAAAAGATGAAAAGCGTTCTGACCTCTCGCTCGATCAGCATTACAACAGGACTTCGACTGTTGAAGTGCTACGTGTGGTCGGTTCTCATATGTGGCTGTGAGTATTGGACCATCTGTCGAACGATGCAGGATCGCCTGGAGGCGATGGAAATGTGGTTTCTGCGAAGAATGATGCGCATACCCTGGACGAAGAAGGTGCGGAACGACACAGTGCTGCAGCGGGCTGGAACAACAAGACAATTGATGCCAGCTATCATCACAAAACAGGTTCGATTTCTCGGCCACGTTCTCCGCAAGAAGTAACTGGAACACCTGGTGCTTGCCGGAAGGTGGAGGGGCGAAGAACTCGTGGTCGACAGCGTATGACTTATCTTGGATGGCTGTCACGTGTCACGGACAGAACGGCGCTTGACATCATCCGGAATTGTATGAAGAGACAAGAACATTTGATTGTCGACGAGGTCAGACTCTGACAGGGCACATACATGGATTAGACACACATGGTGCGCTATACCTTTTCGCATTCCACTTTCACAGAAGTCCTATCAAGTTCGATAACTGCGCATTCCACTGCGCAGTCAGTTCAATATATTTCCAATAAATTGAATAAAAATTTAATAATTAATATTATTTTATTAATAAATTATTGAATAAATTTCAATAAATATTCAAATCAAAATATTAGCTTTTACAAACTTTAATTGTATAACCAGCATGAATAGAAAACCCAAGTTTTGTATCGCATTGCATGCCCAAGGTCCATGGTGGTGGTTATGCATTTTTCATGTGTTACAGATGATTGGATTTCTATTGATCCGCCTCATTTGGAGGTTCCTGTTTCGTGTATGTTAACGCAGATAACTTAGCGACCTCGAGGTATAGAGTTTCCAATCCAGAGTTCTACTATCTAGAAGTTCATGATCTTCATTGTCCAATCAATGACCAGAAATGACTTCACATTAACTGCACGGGCCTTACACAATTTATTATCGAGTAGGCCATCTAGAATGCGACCTAGAAACCATTAATTGATCAAGTTCACAGATATAAATTGCCTTGTCTTCGTGTTTAGGTCTAGAGATGACTTTTCTCAACTCTGATGGTCACGGCCAGCTAGTCGCAAATTGATAGAAGATCCTATTGAACTTAAGCCTGAATTCTGCCGAACAAGAAGATTAATTCCACATTAAACATGCACAGGCAGTAAATTAGGATCATGAAGAGTCGAACAGTGTAAATAATATTTCCATCTGACGAATTTATCACGGAGGAAAATTGATTTAAGGATATGCACGTTTCACCTGACAGTTGAGGTTCTTCATCTATCTCTATTGTCAAGTCAAGATTGGTCGTAGTGACCAAATAGTACAATGTCTCATTGACCTCAATAAGTTCATTGCGCCCTATTCTGATCAGAAGACTTCAAAAGCCAACAGACCATGCAGTCAATAGTTTGAATGGAAAATGAATATCACCAATAGCATGTCAAACTGATATGTTACCTTCAACGTAATTGGAGTTTGATTAATGAATCGGTTCAGTCAATCTTTCAATCTTCGCACAACACAAAAGTAGTAAACAAGAATATTCTCCATCACATTTTGTATTGCACTTTTCTGATGACCGACCACGCAAATCAAGCTCCCTTCCTTGGCCAGAGGCATGTATTGGCAGCTCTTTGTCATGTGTACATTGCAATATTCTATTGTTCTCGAGTCAGTATCTCAATATCGATGGTTGCCATGACAACGAACAGTTACAATGAATCGCATCTCAACAACGAAATTACAAATGCGAATCATCATGACACCTGTCCAAATAATTACGCTAACTCTTCGAAGCATCATGGATTTACATCGGTGGTCGGAGAAACATTTTCTTGGTCTCGTTCAATGCAAGGACAAATCCTCAGTGCCTATAATTTCGGCTACTTATGGTTGCAAATTCCAGCAGGAATAATTTCTACAAAGTATGGTGGGAAATGGGTTCTTGCTGCTTCTCTTTGTTATCTTTCCATTTTAAATATCGTATCTCCGACTGCAGCATACACCAGTCCATATTTACTTATGTTCATCAATGCATTGAGTGGTCTTGGCGCAGGACTTATTATCCCGTCTATAACAACTATTGCAAGTAAGTGGTATCCCCTTGAAGAGCTCAGTACTTTGAATACTGCTTCGTTGATGGGAGCTAGTACAGGTAGAATAGTTGCATTTCTCTTCACTGGCCCCGTATGCGTATCCACGTTGTTAGGTGGTTGGTCTTCTGTGTTCTATATCAATGCTGGTCTCTGCTTTCTATGGTTTGTAGTCTGGAGTATAGCTGCTAGCAGCAATCCACGTGATCATTTATGCATTACTGAGTTGGAAAAGGAATATTTAGCGTCTGCAATTGTCGAAAAGTCAGAGACCAAAAGCATACCATGGCGACACCTCATCACCACGAAGATCTTCATTGTCTATTCCATTCAACAGTTCACTTTCGGTTGGATCGTGTTTTCCTTTTCACTAGTTTATCCACAATTCATATCAGACGTGATACATTTGCCGGTGAATATCGACTCTTTAATTTTGATAATTCCCGTTGTTACAATGCTTCTCGTTGGAATTATTGCCTCACAGATTTGTGATATTATCACCCGTCGAAAGTGGTTATCGCTTACTGTAACTCGTAAAGTGTTTACTGTGACCGCTGATTGGGGTGTTGCAGTAGCGTTTGTGTGTATGACGTTGTCTGGGTGCAATGTCTATATAGTGGTTACTTTACTTTGTATTGTCTTAGGCCTGAACGGAATGCATCATTCCGGATTCTTTCTCATTCCTTTTGATGTATGTCGGGAGTTCTCAGGGGTTTTCTTTGGTATTGGAAATACTTTTGACATTTTGGCAGGGTTTTTAGCTCCAATGATCATCGATAAAATCACAAACAAAGGTGGGACGCGTCATGCTTGGAATATAGTGTTCTTTATGTCTGCTGCGTTAGCAGGAATGGCAGGATTGTTGTTTTTGTTATTTGGATCGTCGGTGCCTCTTCAATTTGATGACTACGAGTCACTTAATGACTCAACCCCCTTGTGTCCAGCAATGAAGCGTTTCATTCCTTGTTGCAAATCGGAGAAACGTAATGAAGAAGAAACCTACAAATTGGAGAGAAAAGATCGAAGTGATTAATCGGTTAACCGGTTCCAGCTGAATTTTGTCCTAAAATACACTCAAATATAGCATTTGACATCTTTCGTTATGACCAAGTTTTCAAATCAGTCAGCATATTCTAACGGATTGGCAGAGAAAGCAATCCATATCGTGATGAAATGAATCTCCAAGATTCTAGAAGGACATTTGGAAACCAAGTTGATCCGATTTAGAGACAGCAGTTCACGTGTGTTCCCCATGTCAACAGATGCAGGAAAAGCCTGCTAGAATCCCTATTCATCATTGGCCTACACCGTCTACAATTCATGCAGATTACTTGGGTCCACTAAAGGATGGGAAGATGATCTTAGTACTGATTGATGGTTATTCGCGATACATTGATGCTTTTGTACGCAGTTCATCGACGAGTGAGGTAACAATCAACAAGTTCAAGCTGTTCTTTTCCACTCACGGCCTTTGTGATATTTTGATCACTGAAAATGGTCAAAGTTTTACCAGTGCTGAATTTGACAATTTTTACTGGAATGTAGAGCATCAGACATGTGAAAACGGCTCCATATCATCCTGATCTCTAACGGATTGGCAGAGAAAGCAGTCGACATCGTGATGAAAGGAATCTCCAAGATTCAAGAAGGACATTTGGAGACCAAGTTGATCCGATTTCTTTTCAAGTACCGCAATACCCCACATTCCACGACTAATGAGACTCCGGCGAAGCTGTTGTTCAACATGCAACCACTAACTCCACTTGATCGCATACGTCCTCGTTTGAGAAGTAGGGTTGAGGAGGTTCGTGATAGACAGAAGATGTATCATGATAAGCGTGTTATTGAGAGAAGTTTTAAGGTTGATGATACCGTTCTTGCCTTGAATCATAGCACAAGTAAGAAGTGGCTTCCCGGTAGGATCGTTGAGGCATATAGCCCAGTTACGTTCACGGTACAGTTAGATTCGGGAATTGAGGTGAAGAGACATGCAGAACAGATGAGAAGTCGTGATGATGGAGATAAGTTGAGCAGCCGTGAGGGTAGTGAGCCACTAGACCTATGAGTAGAACCAGACGAAGATAAGAAGAGTACTTCCCTATTTCAACCTCTATTTGGAGTGAAGTCGAACATCCAGAGTTCCAGCGAAGTGTGCCATCGGAGTGCTGACAGGAGGATGAGTCTACTTGTGCGACGGACGCGGCGACTTCGAGGACTAACACTAGTGTTGTGACTCGAATGCCGAAGACAAGCAAATGCCCAAGAAGCGAGAAGATGAGAAGTAGCATCGGTGGTGCATCATCGTGTCTACGCAAATCGGACAGGACAAGGAAGCCACCGTTTAGGCTGGGCTTTAAAGTGGGAGATGTGACATCCCCTAGTTTTGTCATTTGTGACTGATGTTTGTGTTGATACTGAATTATTTGTTTGTATGCGTCTTAATTTGAGCAATGTAGCTCACCTGTAAATGCGATATTAAACGAAGCTAATGAGGAGATGCTTGTGTTTTATATGTGTGTATATATCAAAGTTAGTACACAAGTTTTAAAATCAGTCAGTATTAAAAGTTTTTTGATAAACCAAAAAGTTGAAAGTGTATGAGTGGACGACAGAAATCCATGACAGAGCGGAAAACAACTCCCCGTACCAAAATCTTCCTAATATTAGAAGTTCTTGTGCAGTCTTACAGAATATCAAGCAACTACATTCTGCACTGTATTTCAAAGCGGTTTTTAGTTCTCTGACAAATCAACATCTCTAGTGATACAAATGGAAAATTTTGAAATTTATTTTCGGTGATTGAAGTTTTTTCCTTTGTTTTGGAGACTTATTATAGTCGTTTGAAAAGACTATGCAATATTCAAAGACCGAAAACTTCTCTATCATCCCTGTATGTTAACTTATGGAATCAACTGCACCTTTTCCATGTCTAATCAGATCTTTCCAAATGAATTTCAGACATTAGATGGATTTCAGATTTCTCTAGCTGAATTTCAGATATCTGTCAGAAGCTCAACTTTGAAAAGATCTTAAATTCAACTGGAGATTTCCAATTCATCTGGATCGTATCTGAAATTCATTTGGGCAGACCTGAAATCGATTTGGAACTATCTGAACCATCTGAACTAGAAATGGAGGATGTGTATCCTGAGCGAAGATATCGGACAATACACCAGAAGTTAGAAGCTATCATAGATCTCTTTTACTCATCACAGATATCTTTAGTTTCCAAACATCTCACGAGTTTACAGTCTTTATATCTTCCAACATGGTCGCTCATGCATATATAATGCTGCGTGGACTGTGTGCTTATACTTCACATGTTCATCAAGACATGGAGAATTTGTATCACTATGATCAACACTTTCAAGCTAACAAGCAAACTCCAAAATAAAGTACATTATTTTTGCCCCAGATCTTTCACATTGCATGAAATTATACCCCTATTGTAAAGCAAGATTCACGTTATCCCAAACAGCGTCTGTGTGATAACTAAAAATGCTAGAAAATTAGCACAAGCCACTGGTGGCAAAGGAATGTTCAAAACTCCGCGGACGGAACTCGCATTGTTACGATCGCTTTTATCGAAATAATGATGGAATCAAGAGTTTTAGACCCATTCTATTGGTGCGTAGCTGCCTCGGCAGTGGAAGCGCTCAAATTATAGGGCCTATCAAAAAAAATCAAAATTTCCAAATTTTTCCATAATTTTGCACGGAAATTTTTCATCACTAAATATCTCTTAAAGCGCACATTTTTCAATACTTTTATATAAGTATTGATGCTTGCAGAAAATGTCAATAGTCAAAATAAAACCGTGATAAGTGCTGTAACTTCAATACCTTGACATGACCCCTTTCATTTTGAGAGTGAAAATTATAATCCATTTATCGGCAGAAAGGCATCTGTTTTAGACAAAATCTTATCTGACTCATTTGATACACGGCGGAAATAATTATCTTATAACTGCTATAAAAGATCATGGTTCAATTTCGTGCAATTGCATGTCACTTTTTAAAAATACTGATGCTCATTCTGAACCCATTATTGTATAGAAACGCAGGTTTTCTGTGTGGGAGGTTATTCCATCTCTTCGTATATGAGCACTTCTCGCCACAAATTGTTATTTTGTAGGAATGTAAGTAAGGGCACTGTAGCTAACTGTGGTTTGCACAGAGTTTCAAGAGAATGCCTCGATTCATAGAAAACGGAGACGTTCATGTATTATTTTTAAAAGTTCAGAAGTGACCCTGTAGGAACGAATCTTGCGAAAGGTTGGCGAATGTCAGCTACATAATATCATGCTACAGTCATATTTGCGGCATATTCACTGGCGAAGTTCGCCGACGACAATTCGCGAATTTGCGCTCTATACCACCTTTTACTTTTGACTGTCTCTCTTATTTAATTTCACTCTTATCTTCTTTAGTAATGCGCCTCTGCTGCCAAGGCTCTATTTTCTCACTCTGCTCATATCCCGCTGTAAAAAATTTGATAGTTCGGAAAAAACTATTTCGGAGACTAAATGAAAACTGTGCCATTTAACTTCTAAATCGACATGCAAGACTATTAAAAATCTATTTACAATCTGTCAGATATACTACGTATTCAAACATATAGCTGCTAAGCTATTTCGGAGTTGTGAAAATACGAGGTAGTGAAACACTAGCTATTACTAGCTTAAATAATAGCTGTCAAGTTTTTGTTTAAGTCGACATCAGTTTCACTCGAATCAGATGCCTGCAACTCTCGTGAAATAGCAGGTGTGATCCCGGTGATCAGCTCTCATTGTCGACATTTCTACGTGATTGAAGAGAGAATGACATTCTTGATTGTTGCTGACGATGTGAAGGCTGCACAATCTATCAACGAAGATATTATTCAATTGCATTCCCTCCGATAGTAGATGGCAGGTTTTTTTAGCAGGCTGTTTTGAGGAGACAGTTCGTTTATGGGGCACAAGAAATGGTATGACTCGAGGATTTTTATTCATGCTCAACCAGTACAAAGTGAGTCTTGCTACGACCAGAGTTGGAAAAGTCGGAATTGGAATTGGAATTGACGATATTTAAATCTACTGGAATTGGAATTGGAATTGACGATATTTAAATCTACTGGAATTGGAATTGACCTTGATAAACCTCAATTCCACTTTTTCGATAGACCTGTGATAAATCTATCTGTACAAAAATTGAAATCACAGTACTCGGCCGTTGTTTTAACTGCACGCAGAGATGAGAGAGAGAGAGAGAGAGAGAGATAGATCGACAGAGGTAGCTTTATTCTGTTGTTGAATAAAGGATATTTTTGTGACTTTGATAGACCTACAGCCCCGGACAATATTATTTCAGCGATTAAGCAGACAATGAAAAGACAATCATCTTTATTCAATCTGTTAATTAGTTATTTATCAAGTAAGATAATTAATCAAAATAAAGCAATTGTTGAATTTAGTTCTTGATAGGATAAGCACAAAAATTAGAGATTAACTTAATTGTTGTACACACAAAAAACAATTGGTTTGGAAAGAGGAAAATTAACGCTGCATTAAAGGGCAGCAACCCTGTCAGTTCAAATCATAATATAGACAGTGTCAACAGATTATTCTAATAATTAATTATTCAATTACATGAACTATCATTCAACTTCCAATCACAACAATTAACAATATTAATTTTAAAGACTACAGTTATATAGACACGATGCGCAACGATAAAAGAAAAACTTTACACTCACAGTTCACTTCTTAATGTTGAATTCACTTCAATTCGATCGGACTCACTTATATCAAAATAATATCACAAATATCACTTGTGCCGTCAATCTTCAATCGCGCGCTGATGTGTTTGCTGGCAGGCAGTTGTTATTGTTACTTCTGTAGTTATGTTACACCGTGAGAGCCCGGAGTTCTTCTAACAGCTACTGAAGATGTCGTATGTGTTGTTGTTGGTAGTTGTTGTTGTGTCAATTTCTCATCATTTCTATTTTATACAAATTTTTGAGACTTGACGATAAAACCACTTTCTTTTGAAAATTGAAAGAGTTTCCTTTAATCTCTGCTCGCTAGCTTTCGACCCGACCACATTTCGTTCTTATCACGGAATTTTTAATCTCCTTTTTTAACATGGACCATTAATCAGTTTTCATGATGTCATTTTTATCGTTGTTTTTTCTTTCATCAACAATCACGTTATTCGCACACTGAATTTCTTTCTTCTGTCAATTTATTAATAGATTTATTCGCATCTCATCTCTCTCTCTCTCAGCGTTTGATTATTTGCTGACCGTTGATTTTCTTTTCTATCTTTTTTTCACGAGATATTAGGCCAGGTCAAACTACGATTAGATTTAACAAATCCATTTTATCTAAATAAATCGGTTTTGTGTGTTAAACCATCGCAAGCATTTAATCGCGATATAGCCGCAATTTCGACACTCGATCATGATATTGCGATTTGATGAAACTGTCTGGTACATGTGATCGGCTTTGTCAAAGCTAAAACTTGCTGAGGTCAAAGATAGGATTTCATGGTGTCCAAAGATTTCGATTGAACAACATTCGATGTCAAGATCGGATTCATCGAATATTGTGAACAGAAATTACAGTGGAAATGTGATCAATCATGAAAATATCAAACGCGTTTTATCAAATCGTTATATGACATTGATGAACATGAAGAAAGGAACACGTGGTAGGCGATGGGGTCATCCGGAAACTATTTCGCTGCTGGAAGGCGTAATTGACAACGCCCTCGATTATGCCTCTGCGAAAAGTCATGTCGACAGCAGGATTAAATTTTTTGAAAAGGAATCTTTCAAGAAGATCAAGGAAGAAGGAGGAAGAACCAGTGAGCAAATGAATGTCCGATTGGAGAATTTGTTTAAGGAGTACAGAAAGGTAAGTGAAGCATTATGAGATTATTCATCATAGTTTATTACATTGTGCATCTAATGCAATATGGATCATGTTACGCTCTCCTTTATTTTCAGGTGTTGAAGGACAAGGCGACTAGTGGCAACGGTGACACAATCGAGGAGCCATTAGACCTGAAAGTTCAGGGTAGCACTCAAATGTTTGATTTGCTGTCCGATTTGGATTCTCGTGTACATGGACATGGATCTTCACTAGGTCCTAAGACAGTTAGAGACGAAAGTGGAATCGTCTATAAGCGCCCAGCAGAAGTGGGAGAAAGTGGAACGACCACGGACAGGGGACAACCACCTGCTAAGAAGCCAGCTCCAACTCCAAAACTTAGCGAGGCTCTTAATTTCCGTCGGATGTGTGACAATCAAAGTGACTGTCTAGAGAATTTGCTTAACGAGCAAATGAAAACGAACGAGTACTTGATCGATATCAGAGATGGATTTGTGAATCTGACAAATGCTGTAGAGAATCTGACACAGCAGCTGATTCAAAATCACCAACACAATCCATTGATTCCAGGTTCCTTCCTTTATTCCTCTGATACTACAACATAGGCCTAGCAGTAATTTGTATATAGTTGTTGGTACATGACAATATATACATGTGTATGAATGAATGAAACATGGATATGATGTTTTCGCTTCATTAGACTTTGGAATTGGGGTGATGTGACACATCTTACTTAGCGCCGTAGTTTAAAGAAGAATGAGCATATAGGCATACAGTCATCAATTATATATATATAACAAACAAAAATTGAATTTAAATAATTCTTATATCCTTTTTGATTTTTCAAAGTCGCGGTATATAAAAGTTGGAAAGTTGGATGGGTTTGCCCAGGAATGGCAAAATGAATTTTTTAAAAGTTTTCAAGTAACAATTGGTAAAGCGATTATGCAAAGTTGCAACAGATAAACAAACATCACACGGGAAAGTCAAGCCTGACTTCGCAGGAACTCTGTTCTCTTTTGTCATTAGAATTCTCCATATGCACTCCTGTGCACCGATTACATTTTCCACTTTTGACCGTATTCTCGAAGCTTGCCTATTAAAATGTTGTTGTACAGCGGTCGGGTTTCTATAAAGTGTCAAGCACTTAGGGTGGTATCCAATGTAGGCAGAATCTCCCAAAACGTAATGGTCAGCTGGTAAATTATCCAACCATCTTCGTAGTCGAGGACTCCATTCTATGGCGTTCTTATCATGAGCTCTTCCACTGACCCCAGTTAGGACATGAATTAGTTTACCATTCAAATCACAAACATATTGAATGTTCATAGAGTCGTAGCATTTCCCCGGCCTCGCAGAATAGAAATTGTCTACACCATGATCAGGTCTTTGGATCTTCATTAGAAAGCCGTCCAGCAGTCCGATTATTTTCTTTTCATCCACATATCGGCTTGTCATATCCCCAATTTCCTGTACAGATGGCAACCTGATGTAATGGGAAGCCGTAGAACTCAAGTATGAGGCGACCATTCTACTATACAGTATCATGGTCGGCTTGGAAATCCCTTCGTTGCGAGCAGATTGTCTATAGTATCCACCGCCGGAAATGTATGAGACGAAGACCTCCACCATTTTACAGCTAACCCTGTAATGACATTTGGGATGATCCGCCATGCGATATTCATGGAATTCTTTAGAAATTTTGGCTAGGTCTCCTTTCGATAGACGGTATGTTGAGGAATAATCCGCATCTGATGAAGATATGGCTTTCATACGTTGATGCTTCGGGCCATGAGTCCTTACAACTCGTGCTGCAGCCAATAGATTCGCAGACATGTTTAATCGTGTTTCTGACCTCTCTCTTCGATTTACGCTATTTAACCACCTAGTGGTTTAACAAATCTCACATTGCTTAGCATGCCGCGAAGTTGTCAATGCCATTCACTTGCGGTCGTTTAACAAATCCGTATCGATTTGAAGAAGTTCTTGGTTTTGATAAAGCCAAAGTGGTCAGAAGATCGATTTAACAAAACCAATTATGCTACCAGAACAGTGGAGGTCAAACTTCGGATTTACATGAAACCGTTTAAAAATGGTTTTGTTTAACAGAACGGTTTTAATTAATCCAAATTTACATGAGGTCAAACATGCGTTTACAGTAATCCGCATTAATATTGCTGCGATTTAATAAAACGGTTTTATCAAAACCAGTTTGCTGAAACCGATTTGTCAAATCTAATCGAAAGTTTGACCTGGCCTATTGAATATCTCGTTTACGAAACGAAAATGGCGTGGGCTGACCGGTTACATATGTGCATGTACACAAGAAATATGAGCTCCTAACATGAAAATGCACATAGGAGCGACGCAGGGAACGGCACAGAGGAACAACGAGGATAGGATAAGGGCACATGGGTTAGATTGAAACGAACAAACGTTAGATACATTAACACAAGACACTATACGGGACATGGAATAATCGGAATTGAATCTTATTATGGAATTGGAATAGAATTGAATTTTAACTGTTTCGACTGGAATTGGAATTGGATTTGGAATTGAAATTTCTGCTCCGGAATTGGAATTGGAATTAAAAAAATTCAGTGGAATTTTTCCAGCTCTGGCTGCGACAGAAGTAACCATTATACACGCAATTGCAAGTCTAATTAATTAGGGAATGACTATTCATCCGGTGCGGTTTTGAACTAGAGGCTATTACTGCGCGGGCTTCGGTTTCCTAGAAAGGAAGGGCTATATGTAACCTCAATCTCGAAATGGCACATCACATAATTAGACAACTTGCTCCTTCTCGAATGGATAATTCGTGTATCGCTTGCTATTGGAAATGGCAAACAATAAGCTGTCAGCAGAGGACACCAGAGCCAGTGAGAGATGCGTGCGTGCTGTGATATCACTTCGCACACACCAAAACACACATCGCTGGCTAACATTCGATTCAATGTGTCCATTAAACAGTGAGAAATGCTGAGGAGAGGATGTGAAAACATCAAGTGAACTAATTCTCGAACGCCTGCTACTTTTTTAATAATGATCGGAAGGGCCAATATTATGGAGAAAACTTGTGCGCAAGGACCTGAATTCTTCGAATCTGAAAGAGTTGTGGCAATCGAAGCATTTTGCTTGAACTCACATTAATCCGCATGCGACGCACGACTTTTTTCCTATCTCTGTAAGGTATTAGGAAATCCACCTATGCGGCCCACCTAATAAGTTCCTTGATGTGCCGGCGATTTCGAATTAATCATACTTCTAGCAAACCGAAGCAGATAAACAAAATATTTAATTCTGTGATTACTACTAAGCAGGTATCTTCAAGATTCTTCTACATCTATTATCACGTCTAATGTTTATCAGCTGTGAGAGACTCCCATTCACCTAATGTAATTAGAAATATGCATCAACAAGAGAATGGACTCGTTGCTTTGTCATGCTTTTCGTTGTTTTGTCTTCCAAGTCGATTTGAGACAGTTAGTGATTTCTTAAGTGAAGCCAAATTGTGTTCTATTCAAGTCATTATGAAACGCTTTGCATAGCATTTTAGTATTTTGCTCGCAGTAGATATTTACTATCTTTTACTAACTTATAAGGCAATCAGAGGGCCTATTACCATTAAGACAAAGCAGCGAGATGAGCCACATTCATCACTTTTTTGTTGCATTGAGTAATTTTGAGTCTCCTATAGCTGACAAATATGAGGCTTGAAACAATATCGTACTCAGCCAGTGTAATTAACCCCTTGATTGCTGACAAGAAAGTTGACAAAAGGCAGTGTGGTGCGGATGACGAGATATTTCAGCATCACAGATATTCCCGCCATGGCGCTTGACTAGTCCACCTTCACACGATGTAATTAGCCTGTGAAGCAAACACAAGAGCGGGCGACGAAGCTCCATGCTGTGCAGTGATTTCATGCAGCGCTGCGTAGAGAATAGGAAATATGTAGTTGACAGATCTGTTGAGATAAAATAGGCTGTGCGATCAGAGAAAGATGATAAAGGACGAAGACAGTAGAAAAATTGAAAAATTTCATGTCAAAACATCTCATTGTCGATTTGATATTCTGCACATACACGTATGTAGACCTATTATTTTCATGTTTTAATTTGCAGTGCTTCAAATAAAAGGTCATCGTGGTTTATTTGAGGGCGGAGCACGGTGCGTACTGATAGCGCTTTGGTTACTTGATATGACAAAATTGTATTTCACTTAATTTATGGTACATTGTATTTCTTCTTTTCTTCATGGCACGTAATTGATTAGATCGTATTTTAACACAGCTTCAAATGTAATTGCTCATTGTTTTCGTGATAATGTATCATCGCGATTAAATTATGAATGAAATTAATGCATATATAAACAGGCCCTACAGTAATACAACGAATATTGAAAGGAAGATGCTATTGTAATGCTATGAGATTGTAATGATAATTATTACTAATTGAAAGCTCAAAACATAATGGCGAATTTGTTCACGCGTGCATAAAAGTAGAATTACTCTTTCACGTGCTATTCAAGGAATCAATTGTGACAACATTTTGAAGTGTAATTGAAATACGTTAGCTGGTATGATGTTACTATGTTAACTGGGCTAAATATTATCGAACCCATTGTGAGATGCTGGATTATGAGCAAATCTTAAACACGAAATTGTAACAGAGTGAGAGATATATTTCCACGCGTATTGAGAAATTAGTGATGACGAATTTTGAGAGTTTCACACATGGTTAATTGTTAATTGGGGTTGTCTTTTATTGAATGCAATAAGCTACATGTATATCCTTCTCACCATGCCTCGATGATTTCTTCAATGCTTGATAAAGAAAACCGGATGAGCTAATTTGATGAATACATAGGCCTTACATAGGTATCAAAGTAAACATTTAATCGCGTCGATGCAGTTAAGTTAACATAAAGGAGGGTCTCGCAGCTGTTCATTTTGAATAATACAAATCATTATTCTAAGATGAAAATCGAGATTGCTCTTGTGTCCACTGCTTAATCTCACTGTTCTGGCGTAGTTGATTATTTTCGCTTTTTACTTTGTAAATGTAAATCTGACTTTGACTTACTGTTGAAATTCTGGATTTTGTATTTTGTGATATGTTAACAATAACAAAACACACAAGAATAGCAGAATCACTCATCATAAAATCACGCCAAATCCTCATGAACAATCAAACATCATCCGAGCTTTTACATTTATTTTAGTTTGTGTTGGTTTTTGTTTGCTGACAGATATTTCTCGCTCAATGCGTGGCTCATTCTATTTCTATGCCCACTGACGATTTTAATTTGTATAATCTTGCCCTGCGACTGTCCGGATCTCTGTTTTAAATGTGTTCATTATCTATTTCATGTATATAACCCTGTCCGTTTGCTGTATTATCGCCACTAATGATCGATACCACGGTATTTGAAACCGGTATGGCAATAAATCGCAACCATGCAGAAATCTCTACGGCTTCTAGCTTGTAATAAACTATGCTGCTATCACTAGTGTCAGCAGACAATGGTTCAATGTTTTTCAACTACTGTTGGTGAAAATCATGCTGTCAAGCAATTTTTCTCTACAACATGTGATGCTATGCAATGCAGCAGTGAAATTTGAAGTGGAGACCTATTTAGGCTAAATGAAAAAGGGCGTAATACCTGCTGGCTGTTCATCTTAAAGAAACAGGCTTGCACAATTGGTTAGAGCAGCGCAGCAGTTTTAGAAAATGTTTGGGTAACTTGGATGTGCCAAAAGTTAAATTTAGCTTTATTCAAAAATTTAAAGTTGATTGGTGTTGCACAATCTGCTTGAATTAACTGGCGGATATTTATAAAAGACACATTGTATCGTTACACATGTTTGACAGTGAGATTTACATGTAGTTATATTTAATTCTAATGTGCCCAGAATATGCATGTATCAATAGTTGTAGTGTTAGTACATTATGGCTGCATTATTCATTTACTTCAAAGTAATGAAGTAACAAGTTTGACTTCAATTGATAAGTATTATAGCTGCAATAATTCAATGAAATTTTATCTACAGTTATCAGCAAGCGATTACTACTGCGCATCATATTTAAGGTTCTTGACGTTGCAAAAATGGCGAAATATACAGCAATTTGCAATATCTGATGATTTCAATCTATTATCACCTATCAAATGTCTGAAATCATGACTGAGAAACAATTAATCCTCGAATTCCATAGTCATGACTATTGGCTGAAAAATGTTTCTCTTTTCAACTGTTATTCTTATCAAAGCGAACTATTTACTTGACTTGAAAAGGAACGAAGGATTCATGAAAAATGGAAAAATTTGAAAATTCAAATTTTAAATTAAAAGGTTTGGTATGAAGGTCTTCTGGACAGATTGAATTCAACAAATTCATCTTGAGTTCTGCGATACGTTTTGGAAGAAAAATTCGATTTCTATGCCATGATCTCTGAATAGCATTTCCTCATTTCTGATGACAACGTTGATAAATTTACTGAATCAGCATCCAATTATGTTCATATCTCGTGAATGCATTACAAAAGATGAAAAATAATATTAACTATCAAATATTATGTGAAAGTTCCAAGCAGGAATGTGTGCAGAATTTATTTTCATGTAAATGTGTACAGGCAAATTTTGAACTACAGCTGTCGACGCTTTCGAAATCGTTCAACAATGGAGATAATTCTTATCAGGGATCTAGTTGAAGCCAAAGACTATGGATTATAGAGATAATATATATATATAATATATTATATTGTCCATAGTCTTTCGTTGAAGCCCGATGGGGGTTTATAATGTACGCAACCTTCACCCCACTGGGGGGGGGTCGTTATTCGTCCTCCCTGGCTATATTTCAATGTCTTTTTGGCACAATACTTTTGGCGTGATTCATATTTCAAAATATGAATGTTTTCAGCATATATTCACTGCACCTCTAATTCACTCAATTCTTGATGAAATAAGTTGAGATTGCATAAAGGATTTTTTCTTTTAATTTAGAGACACTCACAAATGCAAAATCTTTGAATGGAAATAATCTGCTTGTTATGTATGCAGCATGTTTGAGATTCAAATTTCAAATATGATTTTTTATCGGTATTTTTGTACTTTTTGTTTCTGCATCTAATCAGCAATTATTGACATTTTTCAGAATTTTTTATCCTCAGTGTCTCGATAAAGGTCACCGAATTGGGTTGTTTCTTCACCTGAACACTAAACTTTCAACTAATCACTTAAATGTGCGATTTTAGTGATATTTGAGTTGAACTAAAAGTTTGAATTGTTTGACCTTTGACCTCATCTAATACAATAATGTAATCTCATGGCGATTAACACTAGAAGGACCAAGAAATTTCACTACCTAGAAGGACCAAAGCGGTCAAAATTGACCGGTATATCTTAAGTAGTTAATCAAACTATTTTCATCCATTTTGTTACAAATATTCACTTATAGTATTACATCAGTCATTATTTTAATCATTACACACTATATCCAATGTCATAATATCACATCTAAGCCTGTGTTGCGTAATATGATATGTAAATGCCATCATCATGTCTGATGATGTGATTACAAGAAATTGAAAAAGTAATGATAGTTTGATGATTTGAAAGATTCCATCAAAGTCAACTACCAGAGAAATTAGGTACCTAACATGAAAAATTTCTTTTGAGCATCCAATCGACTTGTGAAGAATGGGCTAAAAAGTGGAACAATAAAAACTACTTCATTTCAGTAGCAATGAAACATTATGAAATCATTATTAACATTATTAAATCCGCATTATGTTATAGACTTATTTGAATAGCCATACTGTCATTTTCCGCCAAGGCTATCATTCTCGCGATTCTTGATCGACTGCAATGCGTTTGCGGTAGCCCACTTCTGCTTTGTCTCTGTCTGCACACTGTCTTGAAATACAAATAGTAGTATATGCTGTCTCTGTGATCAATCGCATGTAGCTGTCATTCGGAATAGTATCAATGATTCTATTCCCGCCATATCACTAAGGTTGAAAAACACCGCCATTGGCAAACGCCGACTACCGACTTTGCGTGAATGGTACATCGACAACTACTATATCGACATACGTGTGTGAAGTTAGCCGTACCAATATCCTTACCACATCGAAAATCGCGTGTGCCACTCTCAAAAACAGCATTTACACATAATTTTAGAGTGTGCCAGCTTGTGCCACCAATAATTTTTCAAAATAATGCAGCAGTTTGCGAGAAATCGTCCATCAAAACTTCGAGGTGGTACGGATGTGAAGTTAGCCGTACCAATTTACATAAAAAATCTTAAATCGCATTTTTATGAATTTTCAACCACATGGACGTCTAAAATAACACGTCTAAAACATATGCCACCCACAAAACATATGAGAAAATGGACAAAATGGCCTCAAATGGTACGGATGTGAAGTTAGCCGTACCACTTGTGAAAATCGCGTGTGCCACTCGAATCAACACACCGAATACACTTATTGGGAGTGTGCCAGCTTGTGCCACCCCTCAGACAGCCCCAACTCTGCGTAGAATCCGCACAAATGCGGATTTTCGTCCTCAGCCACGCCCACAGCCCATCCGTACCACTTGTGAAAATCGCGTGTGCCACTCGAATCAACACACCGAATACACTTATTGGGAGTGTGCCAGCTTGTGCCACCCCTCAGACAGCCCCAACTCTGCGTAGAATCCGCACAAATGCGGATTTTCGTCCTCAGCCACGCCCACAGCCCATCCGTACCACTTGCGAAAATCGCGTGTGCCACTCGAATCAATACACCGAATACACTTATTGGGAGTGTGCCAGCTTGTGCCACCCCTCAGACAGCCCCAACTCTGCGTAGAATCCGCACAAATGCGGATTTTCGTCCTCAGCCACGCCCACAGCCGACGTACATGTAGCTACGCGTGAATGGTGCAGGAATGGATTGAGGAAGGAATTCTAGTTGGCATATGCACGAAATGATCTCGAGAGGAAAAAAGTTGCTGATGAATTCACGCGCCCCCTCTTACCTGCTGGAATTGGCACATGTATCTACATGTAGGTGTAGGCGTGCATAACAATTGCATGTACATGTAATTTGCATAACTTTGTTCCGTGACCGTCACAGTTTTTAAGGACATATTTAGACCTCTTCAGTGTCTTCCCTCCATGAAGTCCTAGCGCTTATCCATCACTTATAAATACAACTCATTACTAAAATTCATGTTCAATTGCGGCCTACTATAGCCATGCCTCCTTCGTAGCATATTCCTACTGTCCTAATCTGTGGTCAAACATTACTAACAATTCCTGTGGGTAATATGAGCATGCTCTATCACCTATGCAAACTTACCTGACACATGCCAACTACCATCACTATGACATGCAGGCCTATATGCGCATGAAATATAGAAGTTATCATTGTGAAACTTTAACTCTTTCTTAAGACACGAGCCAACACGAAACCCTAGGCAAACTTATACTCGTCTTGATCCTCTACTCACCTGCAATCCAGATCCGAAGCCCTTATCCCTGGAAACTAGCCCGTTCGCCAAACCTTACCTTAACCCTAACACTAGCCAACTGCATATTCAAACACAAATTTAACTGCTATTGGATTTCCACTTCCCATGCCTTGCCCATTCGCCTACTACCTTCCATACACTTAACAAATTATAACAGCAGGTCCTTAACTTCACATTTTATTCGTATAGAAATTCACAACACTGACAAGTTTCAAAAACAGACTAGTTTTCACATGAAAGATACAATTTTACCAAAGATCCAACTTTACCAAAACATATGTCAACAAAGTCGTGACACTGTCCCAGTCTACATACCACTATCATACACAGGAATATCACAATTCACCAAAAATGCCACATCATGCTGAAACTCGTTCTTCGCAACGAGTTACACTAATTTCCACTATATTGAAGATTTCAGGACACTGAAGTGAAACAGAAGAGAAGTGCACTTCATTTTCCAGCTCATCAATCCACAATCTTCTGCTCATTGAACAGCTTTGAAATTTGATTCATTGCACTGACCAACACCAAGACACATCGTTAACGGTTTCTGAAAATCCTTTGGGTTAGCGTAGACGACCTGTTGAAGAAAAAAGGAATAATATTTACAAGATGTTAACTGTTTACTTTCAACAGTAGAATTAGGGACTGACTGTTACAGTCAGATCCACAAATCACAATCGACATTGACTATGATATTCGCGAGCAGAAGCAAGTGAACACGTCTAGCTAGATCACGTATTTTCTGCGAAATAAAATTGGGTCATTGTTGACTGTGTCTTACATAGAAAATGAAAATGATCACGTTCCTGATCCATTGGCGCATTCATGGGTTGTAAATAGTTTTGTCTCAGATTCCTGCTCCTTACCAGGCCACTGTGGCGCGGTTATTCCGACGCAAAAATTCGTCTGAATAGTAATTTTATTGCTAATCCGTTATTCGCAAGAATTTATGCGTGCGAAAAACGATTTCCTTGGTTTCTCACCATCGGTGTGCTGATATTTGATCAAGAATTCATACATTCTCATAGTCCCAGCAGCCATTTATAATACACATCCAGATACTTAAACAAATCAATCAAACTACCCTGGATGAATTATAGAGCAAGGTTTTGATGTCTCCTTAGTCAATGAATACATGCAATCATGGAAACGCGAAATAAATAAATATTATAATCAATTTATCATTCAATCCAATTAATCTTTTATATTTCAGAGATGAAGCAAAAAATGTTGCGCTCGAATCTCCAACAGCGTCAATCGTCATCATGCAGTGATCAAACTAGATAATAAAAGGAATAGCCTTCTAGACGTTTTATCTTTCGTTTTCAGCACGATGCAAACATATGGCACATTGTCATGCGTTGGCATTCTGAGTTCATTGTGGAGTTGCACTTTAACCATGCACTTTAACGAGGATGTTATGAACCATGAAGGACATATTGCAGACCAAAATACATTTGACTTGGAGTGGAACAGGATGAAGACAGCTTGGATACACAGTGCTGAAAAAGAGTGTGGTCGCAGCAAAGGCTGGGCAGGCATAAGAGACCTGATGGTGGAATTCGGAAGTGGAAAGCGCTGACAAACAAAAGAAGTTGCGTTTCAAACAATGGCAGCAAAGCAAGTGTGAGGCAACTAAAGCTCTCTATAAAAATGTAAAGAGATAAAATATCACTATCAAATGAGACCGATGAACTGCACTAAAATTATTATTGATGAAGTTGAAGATAGTTCATGCAAAAAACGTCAAATTGACATAGGGCCTATGCATCAAGCACTCAAATATGACATATGCATATCAAACATGCTCACTTATATCCAATCTTTAATTGCGCATGTAAGTTTATAGCAACGATCACAATTGGCATAAAGCATCTGCACTTACATGTAATTATGCCATGCTTCTCCGGAATTTATTTTGTAATATATAAGTATGTATAAAGGTCATTATCATTGTATATCATGTCATTTGCCTGAAATTGAAGGCGTTTTACAATTAACTACTTAGCCACTGATGCTGTCATTCATTATTTTTGTGGCTGTGACAATTTGCAATGCCTATCACGAGCAACGCAGCTCGTTCAGGGGAAGTGAAATTAATTTGAACATGTCACGCACAAACTATATTACAGATCAGGCCACATCGAGCCAAAATCCTCTGACAGTGCCCCATCGAAAAAATGGGACTACATACATTTAAATTATATAAGCGAAAAATGGACCTAAACATACAAAAGAATTACAATTTTGAACATGCATGTAGTCAGTCTTTTGATATCAAAATTGCCATACTTTTGCGAGAGAATCTTTTCAAATGATTGTTGTAAATTGCTAGCAGGCTAGACGACCAATGATGTGACTTTGTATCGAAGTTGGCCTTTAGCATCATACTTTTAAAAAAAATTTCCTGAAAATCATGCAAACATATTAATAAGACTCAGTCAGATTTTTATATGTACTATAGCATCTGAATGAAATCAGATTGCTCTACTGGTACTGAAGCAATTAAACTCTAAGTAATAAGTTGCACATAAAATTCAACTTTCCAAAATTTGCGGAAGTGCTTTCGAATTGTTCCTCACCTTCATTTTTCGCCACTACCGTACCGCGCAACCGCGAAAAAATTTTAAATACTGATAGCACGAATCGTCAAACTCGATCACATGCGCATAGAATTCCTGTGATACAGCAAATAAGAGCTTCATCTGTAATATTTCAATTTTAAAAAATCATTCCCTTAATGGTTACTTATTTCCTGAAAAATTATCAGTGAATTTACATCATAGCCTCATGGCGCCTCTTTCAGAGCTGTGTCGGCTAGTGATAATCCAGGCGACAGCAACAAGCGACTTGCACTGAATCCTTACTTGTCTTTCGCCATTGAACAATGACTAATTGCATTTCCAGTCGCCCAGTGATAGACTTAGTATAGGCTAACGGATTATTCACTTCGACCACAATTGAGCTACAAGTTTGCTCTATGACTACAAAAGCATAAGAACCCGAGTCATTGAGCGGGTCACCGAATGGTACCTTTGAACCAGTTTCATCACTGATACACACCATCATGCTACAACTTTTTACTTTGTCACCGATTTCCCTAGACATTCCAAATGTAAAGAATGATTTTAGAAGTGTTTAACATAATCGCAGCTCCATCGCTGAAATTCATCCCAGGAGATATTATTTCAAAAGAGAACCGAAGCCTCTTGTATTGACGAACTAGGCTTCAAGGATTGCTACAATCATCATGCCTGATTGTTCGAATCTCTGTCTTAGTAGCCATGTATCTGAGGGTTGTTTCGAGGCACAAGTCGAATTTCTCTGGTCGACCTGGCTTGCGAAGTTGTCGTGGAGATGTTCTTAGAATGTAATGATGGAATCATGACAATTTGAACACTCCAAAGGTATTCATGACTTAGATAAGTGCAAGCGATATTTGCATTGGCATCCACTGCCAACTCATCTATATGTAGTTCTATATCATTCATGTGCAATCAAAAGTCCGAGATCAATGTGTCTGGCTGAAGATTAGGCGGGCTGAGCCTTCCTAGTCCCCTGTTCACGAGTGCCTGTAGGATGCAAAGCAGGACCAAGAAAGGTGAAACAAGACAAATAAACAAATCAAGACACACATTTATTTCATTGAGGGATTTGGAGTCAGAAATTTCTGAGCAGCTACACACGACAACAAAAATGTAAGATTGTTGCACCAGATAGCCGGTATAATAGATGCGAGACCAAATATTTGCCGACTCAACCTGCAGTAGCCATAGCCATTCCACCAACATCTGCTTATTCATTGCTCATTATTCATCTGCTGTATATACACAGTGCCCTACACATAGCACTCCCTTCTATTCTTTAGTTATGTATATAGGGTTGTTCCTAACTAAGCCAAGCAATCATAAGCTCCGTCCATCAGTCTGCAAGCCGATTCCACTGATCTAACTCCCTGCAATAAGACTAAACAAACATTCATTGCAATGAAATAAAAGCTACTTACTTTCCCTGCTGCCTTGAAACATGCCGTGTGCGTAGATATAGGATGATAGCTTCGTTAATAGGGGCAGACCACAAAATTCCACGTCCAGCTGGTACGTTTAGAAATGTGTGCAGTGTTTAAACAAGATCTAACATAAATTTAGAAGGAATTTGTGACAGAAACATCTTCGCACAAAATACATCAATCTGTAGTTTCCGACCTTGTGTCAGCATTCTCTGTAAAAGCGTTGATATTTCCTGATAAACTGAACAATTCTCTATCCAATGATACCAAGTTTGTTGTATGTTTTTGCAGGATAAAAATAACATAATGATCACGTGAATGAAATATATCCAATTTTGAATCATTGCTATTTAAATACAACTACTACAATTTCTTGTAAAACGATTGACACTTCTGGTAGATTCAGAATTTCTGGCATTCGGTGTGTTGATTCGAGTGGCACACGCGATTTTCACAAGTGGTACGGATGGGCTGTGGGCGTGGCTGAGGACGAAAATCCGCATTTGTGCGGATTCTACGCAGAGTTGGGGCTGTCTGAGGGGTGGCACAAGCTGGCACACTCCCAATAAGTGTATTCGGTGTGTTGATTCGAGTGGCACACGCGATTTTCACAAGTGGTACGGATGGGCTGTGGGCGTGGCTGAGGACGAAAATCCGCATTTGTGCGGATTCTACGCAGAGTTGGGGCTGTCTGAGGGGTGGCACAAGCTGGCACACTCCCAATAAGTGTATTCGGTGTGTTGATTCGAGTGGCACACGCGATTTTCACAAGTGGTACGGATGGGCTGTGGGCGTGGCTGAGGACGAAAATCCGCATTTGTGCGGATTCTACGCAGAGTTGGGGCTGTCTGAGGGGTGGCACAAGCTGGCACACTCCCAATAAGTGTATTCGGTGTGTTGATTCGAGTGGCACACGCGATTTTCACAAGTGGTACGGCTAACTTCACATCCGTACCACTTTGAGGTCATTTTGTCCATTTTCTCAGTAAGTATTGTGAATTTTGACAAAGTAGTGGGTGGCACATGTTTTAGACGTGTTATTTTAGACGTCCATGTGGTTGAAAATTCAGAAAGATGCGATTTAAGATTTTTTCTGTAAATTGGTACGGCTAACTTCACATCCGTACCACCTCGAAGTTTTGATAGACGATTTCTCGCAAACTGCTGCATTATTTTGAAAAATTATTGGTGGCACAAGCTGGCACACTCTAAAATTATGTGTAAATGCTGTTTTTGAGAGTGGCACACGCGATTTTCGATGTGGTAAGGATATTGGTACGGCTAACTTCACACACGTTATCGACATCTGGTCGAAAACAGCTACTCCACATTTTGCAGTGTTGCAACATGAAATCTTTCAGGAATCCTTTTTTGGATTGCAATCAAATTCTTGATAAACGCGCGACGCTGGATCCGAGCATTGTCGAAAGCTTGTCTGTCCCTGCAGGCACTTGCTCATGTTCGAAATCACAAGAGCAAATATCTATTCAGTCCTTGAACGTGATGCTACAGAAGTTCAGTTGTTTCGTGATCACTTTTACTGTCATTGTCAGAGTGGTCCGCATGCTAATAACCATTTTGTATGTCTTCGTCGTCGTTCGAATCATTCCAATCAATTCTTTGCAACTCAGTCAGCATATGATTAGCAATGAGCCTTCTAGGCCACTAATTGTTTCGATCACCTTTAGCTATACGGTTGCTAATGAAACAGTCATGATATCTACACAGTCACTGACTAATTTATTCCATGGCCTTATTCATCATCTGCTCTCAATGGTTCTTGGTTGCTTGTTTGAAGACATCAACCAATGTTGATTGTTGATACATGTATACCAAATAAATTTGTGCAAAATTGAAGCAAGAAATGATATTCAGTACGTGTTTCTGCATATCGAATTTTCATGAAATTGTGAATACGAGGGATTTCTGGAAATGAATCGCCATGGTTCAGCTGTAACAAAATAGAAGTCAAAGGCATAATAAATTATGCGTAGTCCATGGTTGACCTTTCCATGTGAAAATCACTACTCATGCGATACATTTCACTCATTTTTGACAATGCAGCAATCTGGTTTGACAATACACACCTATTCCAATTTCTATTCGAAAATTGAATTCAAAGTACAAAGATTCCAAGCGATATTGATTAGCGGTCATTTTTGACCGGTCCGGTCCTTGTAGGTAGACATACATAAAACAAAGAAAGTAATAGGTCCAATCAAATTGTGATGCGACTAATATGAAGCCACTACATTTTCGAGAAAAGTCAAGACAAACTAAGTCGGAATATCGAATTTCATAGAAGCTGTAACACATCGTAGTTTAGCAGCGGTCAAAAATGACCGGTCGGTCCTTCTATTGCTAATCGTTCTATTAACCACCTTAACCAGATCTTTCGATTAGTGCATGGTTGATTCGTTTTTGTTGCCATATTCCATTTCAAATAGCGATCTTAATGGAAATTTGTTGAAAATTGGCGGGTTTTGACCTTTGACCTTCACCTCAGCCCAGGGATGACCTTAGAGATAAAACTGATGCTGTTTTTCTGAGTCCCCTTTCAGTGCCTATTCGATTGATGTGTGGTTTGGCAAAACTGGTGCAATACTTTGGGAGATCAGCAGGGGTGAAATTCGCCTCCCAGTGAGACGCAGATTAAGAAAGCTTGCAGAGGTAAGCATGGCCGCCCGACTTGGAAGCCAACATCCTCAGAAAGCACTACATTCTTTTGACATCGTCTTAATCCTTAAGTAAGTTTACCACAAATTAGTCCGGGAGCTAGCGTGAAGTTGTGCAGGGAACGAGGTAGTACATAAAACTTTCACATAGCATAGTACACCTCTAACCTACTGCAAAACTTCGCGTCTGCCGGATCAGATCATTTGTTTTTCAGAAATGGAGAGGATAACACAATCCTATGAATTTCCAGTGGTAAAATTGTGACATTTAAGATGTTGACTCCATTTTTTCGAATTTTTGCTTATAAAAGTTACACAAATTGGTATTTTGTTAAACTGGTTATTATAGAAATCATCTACAGATCATGATCTTTCAAATGAGTTATCATTCAGTGACAGAAGATGAAGACAGGATGACACTTTTCGTTAAAGTATATCAACAATTTTCCTGAAATTTCTATGTTAAAATTTGCAGTTACACCAACGAAAAGTGTCTGTCTGTACATTTTACTTCCTCTTCTGTCACTGAATGATAACTCATTTGAAAGATCATGATCTGTAGATGATTTCTATAATAACCAGTTCAACAAAATACCGATTTGTGCAACTTTTATGAGCAAAAATTCGAAAAAATGGAGTCAACACCTTAAATGTCACAATTTTACCACTGGAAATTCTTAGGATTGTGTTATCCTCTCTATTTCTGAAAAGCAAATGATCTGATCCGGCAGACGCGAAGTTTTGCAGTAGGTTAGAGGTGTACTATGCTATGTGAAAGTTTTATGTACTACCTCGTTCCCTGCACAACTTCACGCTAGCTCCCGGACTAAATGGTTTCAGTATGATCTTTAGGATCGTAAGGACAGTTGACATTAAATGAGATGTTGTAATAGTTTTGATTGCATCGACATGTACATATGTACATGACCAACTGATTGGGTGAAGCAACAATTCCTCAGTTAAATTCTCTAAGAGAGTCGTTCATTTATAAGAGTGATTCACTTATAAATTCATTCATGAGTATATAGTCCGGAGCAAGGAGCGCAACCCTGAGTTCCTCGAGATCCGAGCTCACTTTAGGTCAGCCAAACCGGAGCGCAGAGCGCGAAAATTTATGCCTGAGTGCTCCCTCTGAAAGTTTGTATGCACGGTTAGCCCCGATTAAATCACCGGAGTGGGTCAACCTAGTACTGGGGTGCCCAGGCACCACCCAACGGCTTTTAGCAGTGAAAGTGTGAGCGGCTAATATGATGAACCGTTAATATTACGGAGTGTCAGATTCCTATGCTCAATTTCGAAGTCATTTGACGTTGAAATAGAGCACCCAGCAATTTTGATTAGCAATTCTAATTCGACCTTTATAGACATTTAGATACAACGACATCAATCTGAAAAAATCTGAATGATTTTCATTTTGAAGAAGGCTTGAGGCTGATGAAACAACATTGTTCATTCATGTGGTGATATTTGAATTGTGTGACACGCTGTGATATTTCACACTTCATGTATGGCCTACATGTAGCCTACCTATTATCATCAATTCATTTCTTTAAGCAGCAGTAACTGGAATTTTTGACTTTTTACTTTTCTCTTGTATTTTTGACCTTTCATTACTTCTACTATCTTTTTTAGCAGTAGCACTTGTTTTTTGTTCTTTCTCTTACTGCATTGTGTTTTATTGTGGATAGTTGCGCCATGTTCCGGGTTGAATGAAAGACCATGTGATGACTTGAGCTCATCTACAGCAGTCTTTCATCATTCACTTGCCTGACAATGGTCGCCTGACGATAGCGGTTGAAGGGTCTCGCACGTGTTGAAAAAATAAATAAAACCGTCAAACAAGGACTTCTCTCATCTTATGAATAAATGGCCTCTCCTTTATTTCTGAAATCAACATCAACATATTAGACGATACATAAATCAACCGGATCACAAGGAATAAAGCATGTGCTACATTACATCATTCTATTAAATCACACTGAATACCTATCATCCACTATAGCGGCAATTGCCCACCTACTTTACAAGTAAAAAAAGCCCTGATGTGTCGCATAATCATTTTGGTCAGACATTACTAAATTAATACTCAAAACCCATATCCCTGCGTTCGGTGGGGGAATGCGGTGATGCTGCATCATATGCAGTCAATAATGCAGATGTTATAGTAGCTTTGTAGTGAAAAAGTCTCTCCCACTGTTTTTATCCACTTGTAATTTTAATAAAATTTGGAAGTAAAACTATTTACAAAGGCAGACGTTTAGTGACTCTGTCACAGCCTCAGTGCCAGTAAAATCAGAATGCAGATGTTGCATATATTTTATTTTATGTCATGCCTACATCTGTTCTGCGTTTAGTTGATTCCATGTAGATATTTGTGTGCATCCTCCTTAGATTGACTTGTATAATGTAATCACAAAGTATTTTTTGTTATCAGTTGAAGACAATTTTAATTTCATGATTGAACTTTCGGCCATTCAAAAATATTAAAAACATTGTGTCGAAAATGAGAAAAATATTGAGGATGTTTGAAAAAGATCTATTGAACTTATGAATATAACTTGCATATTCAAACTCATCACACCGCAAGGATTCAGAGCATACCAAACATGAACACTTTTGATGAAAAAGTGAGAACCGAGAGTGTCGACTAAAAAAAAGTATGTGTATACAATGACAATTTTTATATCAGAAGAATCAGATTTTTGCGCTGATTACGTTCCTGTGGTCCAAAAAATTATTTGAGAAGTTTTTAAAATGCTAAAATTTTGCAAATTTACATACTACCGACATGACGTCCCCTTTACAAGTAGTGGAAACAAGTTGGATATCAAAAGGAATGAATATTTGCTAATAAACATCTAAACTAAGCGGAAATTAAGCTGATTGTCAAGGGAATTTCATGAACCACATTATAATGGAATTCTTCATGAAAAAGTTGAGATCTTATCGTGCTGTTTTGGCTGAAATTTCAAGTTTTTAATTCTTTCTTTATCGGTATGATTTTATGATTCACTAAATCTGTATTTCATTTCTTGAATCTGAATAATGATGTGGGCCCATTTATATCGTTCAAAGTTAATTGAAATCATTGTCTCTGAATCTGTGATTTTCTGCCAGTGATTGGTTGCCTGTGATATGATCACGCTTAAGAAAATACTCTTGAGGTTGAGCATGAAAGTAATAGGAACCATCGAATTGCTAACTTAGCAAACATTAAATCTCCAAGGCAGTCATTAGAATCTGTGAAATACCGTCATTCACTCTGCATTACAATCATGATCATTCAATTCCGTGGCAATTTCTTCAAAACTGCAAAACTTTGCATATCTCACATGTGGTGACAATAACACCTGTATCTCCATTGAGTTCATTTAATAAAATCGAAAGTGTATGCACATTGGGGATTTAATAAATGTGGAGTTATCACTCTACCTAATATACGTACTCTATGGTGAGAACATAACATTTTCAACCAAAAAGGTCATGATTTTGTGACGACTTCATGATATCACTATTTTTTATCAGTTCACCGATTTTGATGAACAGTTTGTCATAAGAGAGCTCAGAAAATGCTTATTTTCCCCGCACTTTATTCATTATCATACCCACATGCTTTCTTGTTGAAAATTGCAATATGTAAATTGAGTGATTTTCATATTTTGCGCACTGCTCAGCAAATACAGTAACGGATACAAGTCTGTCATAGAGTTACTCTGGACAACTGATGTGTGGTGGTGAGGGTTTGATCCTGCCAATTGACAGAGTCGCGTCAAGTGGCTCGTAGCTCAGTTGGTTAGAGCACAGGTCTAGTTAACCTTGGTCGTAGGTTCGAATCCTACCAGCCGCACATCTTTTGCATGGCAATTTGATCTATTGTTTATTTAATTTCATTGTTGTTAATAATTCATTTGAAGATCAGTGTCTGAACCCATCACTGTCTTTTTTGCTGAAATATGAATACGATGACCATCCTTTGAATTACTGATTACCCCGTCGCCTCTCTCAAACCAATCATTTTATTCTTGCCCAAAACAAGAATAGCTAGAAGAGATAATTCTTTTTCTCATGGGTGTATGCACCGTATAATAGATTTATGCTTTAACAAAACTGATTTTCATGTTGTATGCTTGCACTTAGTTGGATGATTTTTTGTCTGTCCACCAAAACAGTGTCTTAACTTTGTGGTGACTAATCTAATCGCCTCTCATTTTTTGAATTCATATCTTGTAAAATTGCATTGAATGAATTCTATATTAATCATTTCAAAGCTGAAAATGGAAACTCTCGAATGATATGTGGCACGCTGTTGTGCGATGCGACTGGAGGGCATGAGAATCGATTGAGCATCAGTGAAATTTAGGTGGTCCGTAATAGACAGGTGTCTATTACTTTGAGTACAAGCAAGAAAGACTTCAATTGGGAACTTAGCGGAATTCCAAGTGTAGATACCTTGAACATCCTTGGAGCAATTTTTGACAGGATATTAACTTGGAGATCCCATTTTGAGGCAATTTCGAGGAAATCATCATCCCGTTTGCATGTCACACGTCAGCTGAAGCCGTTCTTGAATCAAGAGGATTTATTGCACATCTATCAAGCAGGTATCAGATCCATAATGGAATATTGTTCACCTCTTTTTGTGAGTTTACAGAGCTATCCATCACTTCTTTTGGGAAAGGTGCAATCTCGGTCACATGGTTTAATTTGTGGCTCTTCCTGCAAGAGTCAATGCATGATTCCACTTAGTTATCGCAGAACAATGGCTGGCTTGAAGTTATTTAAAAGAATGGTTGCTGATATTGAGCACCCTCTACATCACATTCATCTTCCCAGGCTGCCATACTCAGGCAAATGTCATCTTCCGATCATATCTAACTCTATTCAACAGCATTCATTTGCAGTGGTCATGTCGAAGTTATGGAACAGCGGATTTTAATCAAGAGTTGATATTCATGTTTTTCCCTATCAGAAGACTAACTTGGAAACTTACTTTCTGCCAATTGTCTTGATATTTGTGAAATTTGTAATTTCATCCACGATTCTCAGCATTGGGGGTATTTGAAATAAGCGATATTATTATTACTATGATGATGTATGATATTATTATTATTATTATCAGCTCTATGAGTATATAGAGCATTGAGATCTGCCTGATTATTGAGATTCATTCTGACTTCATCTGTAGATGATGTGACGATTACATGAAAAGTCGAAGAGTTGAAGAGAATTGATGAAAATTACCTCTATCGGTAGTTTTGAACATATGATGATTTTAGTGAATAATAACTACGGCAATTTCTGTAGAAAGTGATAAATTATTTAGTGCTCTTGAATTTCCTTGACAGAAGTTTCCTAACTGCCTTTTCATCGGAAACAATTGCAGTAATCATAAGGATTGCACAAGAGAGCACTCATTTTCAAAGTAACCACGTTTGATATGAGAAATTGTGTAAGAATTGAATATGAGTGTCTCTGTCGCAGAAAATGCAGCTCGAAATGCAGTAATTTAGCTGATAGGAAGTCCGTGTTCCAAAATTGTCACTTTGCTCAGACTTCATCACTTACTTTAACTATAGGACTGTGCACTAACCGCACTTGCTCGCAGGCGATGCACCGAACGTTTTAAAGATTTGCGCTGTAGCATGAAATATAGCCGAAATATGATATATGACTATTGCGTCGGCCATGATCAACGAGTGCGCGTAAGGAGACTCAAAAGTGAGATTTCTGTTTCCGTCATTACTGGTGTCTGAAATCACTGATTCATAGACAAGTGTCTCAAAGATATCCATTTCCCATTCGATGTCAAAGGAAAATCTCAAGCTCCAATTAAATGGATCATCTCATAACCAACCGTCTTAGCTCACTGACGCCTTCAGAGCAATTGATTTTTATCAAATTTATCGACAAATGCAAACACAGAGAATCCAAAGAGAGTGACAACTATTAAGTCAGTAAAAGACACCAACACCCTTGATTCCCCGACCGCCCTCGCTCGACCCAGGAATCGAACCGAAGTCCGCGGTGGAGACGAGCTCGCACCTTCTTCATTAGGCCACGCTGACGCTACAAAAGGAATGCGAGTGAAGGCATAAGTCATCTGCAAGTGATATCAACAGCTTATTGACAGAATAGTACCAACAGTGTCGGGGAATTAAGGGTGTGGGTGTTTTTTATTGACTTTATTCGTTGTCATTCTCGTTAGACATTGAGCCACACTTCATTTGAGAAATTGAGTATGAATTGAATAGCAGCATTTCTGTAGCAGAAGATGCCTGCAGAAAACGTGTCTTTTCCAGAATGATCGTTTTGGTCAGACTTACACTAGGTGATCCACACGTGATTCACGCGTAATTACGGAACACCCCAAGCATCCGTGGTTAAGGACATTCTATTCTTCTACCCGCTAAGAGTCAGAAAGACTAAGAGTCAGAAATCACTTGATCTGATGCTGTTAAAACATGGGAAATGTTTATGAATACGCGCGGGTGAGCGTTTATAGTTTGCGCATCGTCCACGGTTGTCTGCGCTACCGCTTGGATCACTAAGATGAACCGCTAGGCATGTTCTGTATTCCGAGATCTTCCCTGAGCATGAAATTGAGGTCCTATCACATTGTTTAGTCTCTGATACATGCAGACACATGAGACGCAAAGTCTATATAACAGGACTGCCAACTATACTAACCTGTACAACAGATATTGCAGCAATATCCCGCATAGCCACGGATGTTTGGGGTCATGTGTAATTACGCGTGATTGAGCTTGGCATGTCACCTAGTGTCAGTCACTTGTTTTAGCTGTGCGCTACCCGCACCAATGCCCCAAAAAATTGGTGCAGCATGACTTCCTGCCCGCCAAAATTATTCAGTAAATACCACTAAATGATTACTCGCCCGCCAATGCATAACATAAAAAGCAATCATTCAAATGCCAAAAGCATGATTAGGTATAAAAACTTCTTTCAGCGTAGCATCGGTTTGATCGGTATTTCGATTAAGGCATGTCCAGATACAACCAATATTTGGCAGTCTTCCAGCCCTTGACACCAGATCCATCGGAATATTGCATTCCGGGCATATCTGTGGAGTTTTCAGCAAATCTTTCCTTTTAAAGAGCTGATTGCCGACCGCTGGGAGTTCGCAGACGCAGTTAAGTCAAAATACCTGGAGTTCATGGTAAACGATGTAATGAATGACATACAAAGAAGTGAATCAATCATATATTCGAGGAAGTTAAAACACACACAGACGCTCTAGCAGAGCGGTCATACATCACACACAGACGCCGTAGCAGAGCGGTCATGTACCATACACACAGACGCCGAACAGATCGGTCATATACCTAGTGATGCAAATGGAAAATTTTCCGGAAAATTTTCCAATGGAAAATTTTGAAATTTTTTTTTCGGTGATTGACGTTTTTTCCTTTGTTTTGGAGACTTGTTGCAGTCGTTTGAAAAGACTATGTAACATTAAAAGTCCGAAAACTTCTCTATCATCCCTGCATGTTAACTTTTGGAACCAACTGCACCCTCCATGTCTATTTCAGATCTTTCCAACTGAATATCAGACATTAAATGGATTTCAGATTTCTCTAATTGAATTTCAGATATCTGTCAGAAACTCAACTTTGAAAGGATCTTAGATTCAACTGGAGAATATCCAATTCATCTAGAAAAGTCTGAAATTCACAGATCTGAAATCGATTTGGAACTATCTGAACCATCTGAGCTAGAAATGGAAGATGTGTAGTTTGTCCTCCACGAAGATATCGGACATTACCCCAGAAGTTAGAAGCTATCATATAGATTTTCTGATCATCACAGATATCTTTAGTTTACAAATATCTCACGAGTTTACAGTCTTATCTTCCAATATATCGTCGCTCATGCATAATGCTGTGTTGGACTGTGTGCCTGTGCTTCACATGTTCATCAACACATGGAGAATTTGTATCATTGCAATCAAGGTTGCATGATAAAGCTTAACTTTTAAGCCATAAACAAGCTCCCAAATAAAGTGCATTCTTTTTGCTCCAGATCTTTCACAATGCATGAAATTATACCCCTATCGTAAAGGAAAAAAATTCAAGTTGTCCCAAAAGATGTCTGTGTTATAATATTAAAAATGCCAACAAATTGCCACAAGCCACTGGTGGCAAAGGAATGCTAAAAAATCCGCGGACGGGATTCGTATTGCCACGATTGTTTTAATCGAAATGATATGATGAAATCAAGAGTTTTGGAACAATTCTATTGATGTGTCTATGCATGCCTCGATCGGCTGTGATAGAAAACGTAAAAACTACGTCACAAAAATTCAAATTTTTTCATTTTTCAAAATCGGTTTAATCAAAATGATGATCAAGATCACCACTTTTAGACCCATGCTATTGGTGTGTAGCTGCCTCGGCTGTAGAAGCGGTCAAAGCATAGGGCCTATCACAAAAAATGAGAACTTTCAAAATTTTCCAAAATTTTCAAATATTTTCAAATATTTTCCAAAATTTTCCATGGAAAATTTTGATTCAAAATATTCCGGAAAATTTTCATCACTACATACACCACACACAGACGCCGAACAAAGCGGTCATACATCACACACAGACGCCGAACAGAGCGGTCATAAACCACACACAGACGCAGTAACAGAGCGCATCGCAGATCATCACAAACCGATACAGCGGCGGCGATCGAATAATCATTCAGTGGCATTTACTGAATAATTTTGGCGGACGATGAGTCATGTTGTGCCCAAAAATTTTATGACGTCGCCCTGAAGCATGAAGTATAGCCGAAATATACTTTCTTTGCGTTCTACATTGTTGTGTAATAGTTAAAACATCAAGCAGTCTGTCTGTGATGTTGCAATGTTACCAGATGCTTTTGGACGAAAAACTGGCCCCATGAAGCAAGAGGGGGCAACGGTACGGTGCGCAGTATTCTTCTTGAAATTCCGAAACTCCACAGTCGTGGAATTGAGATTTCGTGGCCATATTAAATGATTTATTATTGACTTGAGTTATCAAATTTTCGTCAATTTTGACATTTTTTCTCAATTTCATGAAATACATAGGTTGCTTACTTTATTACCATAATTTTAAAAACCTTTCATTTTCATGAAAGAAAATTGAAATTATGTAGAATTGAATCATGTCATTCATTCTACATGGATTAACAATGTTGAATGCCTAAAATACTGTTCTCTCCATATTTTCTGTGACTATGATAGCAGATAAAATTAAAGTGCTCTGCAAACTATCAATTTGATCGAATGTCGTTCATTTCAGTGCACCAGTCCCAGAACCGCTTCAAGCATAAGAACCATAGAGCAGGGAGGGATACATAGGTAGAGCGTCGACTCAAAAAAAGTATATGTATACAGTGAAAATTTTTATATGAAAAGATGAAAATATTCAGTTTCTTGCGGAGATTACGTTCCCGTAGTCCAAAAAATTATTTGAGCAGTTTTAAAAAAGTCAAAATTTTATATATTACCGAGATGACTCCTCTATGTAAGTAGTATTCAGCAAGTTGGATATCAAAAGGAATGAATATTTGCTAATGAGCATCCTAACTAAGCGGAAATTAAGCTGAATTTCAAAGGAATTCCATGAGCCGCATTCTAATGGAATTCTTCATGAAAAAATCGACATCTTATTGTGCTTCCTTGGCTGAAACTTCATATTTCTAATCCATGAAAGCAATAGCAGGTCATCAAGTTGTCAATTTAACAAATGTTACCTCTCCAAGGCTGTCATGAAACGGACAATCTGTAAAATGACATCATTTCCTTCTGCTTTGCTATCATGATCGGCCAATTCCGTTGAAATTTCTGAAAAACTGCAAATGTGTATATCTCACATTTTGAAATAATTTCGACTGTATCTCCCTTGAGTTCATTTGATAATATCGAAAGTGTATGCACATTGGGGATTTAATAGATGCGGAGTTACCACTCTACCTAACTTACTCTGTAAACTCCCAATTTTAGCGGATTTCAGCGCCAACAATTTTTGGAAGGCACTAGCTTTTGAATGTAGCCTCCAAACGTTATAGATATACCGCTATTCATGTGGTTATTGAATTCTGAAACTAATTGTCTCTATTCCATCTGTCACTTCGCAGTGACATTCTTTTGTATGAATATTTTGTGCATGGTTTCGAGAAAATTTGAATGTCGAATTCGACAAATTCTCGATAATTTTGGGAGACATGTATGAAATTAGACATAATAAACAGCTCTTAAACTATTAGGAGAAGACACTGCAAATAGTTTCTAATTGTAGAATTACTATCAAGGTATTTAGTGACTACTGTAAAATTAAAAGTTTGAGGACTTATTCAACTTTTTTAACACATTTGTATTAGATATCTATGGTCTAAATTTTTTCATCTTCATGTGATTTAGAGACTCATGTGCTCGGTATTAATATACAAGTCACAAATATCACAAAAGCACATTTCGCGAACTGCCTACATGTGGCCGAGTTTGATTTATCCTACTTTAATACTTCTTCGTGTTGAGTAATGAGTCTAAAGATAAGCATATATTTGCAGTGCTGCACGTTGACGCCGTCAATTTCAGAAATTGACGCTAGCGGCGCCAATTTGCCTCTGAAAAATAGCGTCAGCGTCAATTTTAGAATACAGTGGGAAAATTTGTCATTGCTGAGATTTGGCCGCTTGAGTTTTCTGTAGATTTGAAAGCAGTTTGAAAGTTTTCTGTGTACTGCAAGCTGACGCGAGAAGGGGACACAGTGTTTGTTTCGCCATTGCTAAGGCTTTCAATCCCGGAATCCCGAGGTCCCGGGATTATCGTATTTTCATTACCGATTCAGAATCCCGGTATCAGGTAACGGGGATCCCAAGATTCGTTAACATCTGTTTTTAGGGAGGTTGGGCTCTATGAAGATGGAGTAACAAGGAATGTAGCAGTAATAATAAACGCTGTCAATAGAGAGATCACACTAATGTTACTACTGTTTTGTAAGTAGTGAGATAATGACATTCAAGGGTCAGTCTTAGAATACTGAATTCGATTTCAATGCACGTAAGTCTAAGGCATTTCATAAATAATCAATAGGTATTCAACCATAAACAATTATGCATTATGCAATTTTGAAATTAAGCATATTATCAATCCGAAATAAAAACACATTATAATTCATGAAAACAAAAATAATTATGCATGAGATACATAAGTCGACGTGGCTGCACGAAAGACATCGTTTGAATGAATTGCTGTCAATCAACTTGATGCATAAAGAAGAGCCAACGAAGCGTCCTGCTATTGTTGCTAGACAAGTACCAACGACGACATACTCGTAGAGCATAAAATTAACAATAATTCTAATATAGTTGAATACGACACTATCAAACAGAATCATTCACGACTGATATAACTGAAAAAGTTATTTGAAAGTAGTATGTAATGCATATATTATTTTGCTGTGTGACTTAAAGCTCTTCATACCAGAGATGCACGAATGAGGACGAATTTGCACCGGGTCTCGTACATACAACATACCAACAACTCGTATTTCATTGTAAAACAGCCAATCACATACAAAAGTAAGTGCGATATCGTATGAAGAACATACCAGATCTCTGTAAACATACGAGAATCTCGTATCAAGTGTTAGTTTCAAATTGTATGTGAATTTGGTATATGTCTGTATGTAATTTTCGTATCCAGCGATTTACAGTGTACGATAGCCAGATCTACTTATTGTTATAGTTTATGCCTGCATGTGAAAGGAAAACTTATTTTTATTAAGTGATGGACATTTAGGCACATGTCTACTGATATCATATGTTGTATTATACAGTGCATCGTTCAAAATACTCGTTTTAGAATTCAAAACACCGCCTAGTATTGTTCAGCTTACGGTAGCCTAAGCACACTATCAGTAAATGCGCCAAGCTTGCTAATCCCGGGATCAATCCCGAGATCAGAAAAAGTCGGGATTTTGAAATCCCTAGCATCTGCACAATGGATTAACCCATTTGGCGCCATCGTAGCGTTTCTGCTGTCTTCTCCAGCTAGCGACATTTGATGCAATATTTTGATTGCCATACATGATTTATCATATATTTTCAGGCAAACTATCGCCAATTCAGAAATTAGCACTTTTTGGTGCTTACATTTGATCACGAAATTAGACAAAACTGGGCAGAAAATCTGCTTCTATACTGGAAGACACAGTGGATGAACGTGCACATGTAATTTACTATCCAGGTGATTTGCGTGATCCCATTATTCATAAAATACTGAAAACAGCAATCAATACTTCATCACATATTCATTCACGACATGGCATGTCAATTTTTTGAAACCGTAACGTTTTAGTTACACTGGCGTAATATGACATACAAAATGTCAAAAACAACAACTGTGTAAATGAAGTAAACGGTGGTGAGTAGTGTCAATTTTCTTCAAAACTAATGCTCGTTGAATACTGAAAACGATCGACAATTGCATTGGAATATTACACTCTCAGTGTCTCTAAGTGTACGTAATGCTTGTTGCTATTTTTAGCCTATGGCTTTCCCATCTAAAAACCAGCCAAAGTCCATTGCCATAGCACATTCCTCAACATTAGACTTGTCGGCTCATGTACGAACAAACGTCAAAGAGAGATCAAATCTCAAGCACTTCCACTTATAGCTCAATCATAAACATTGCAGGGTGCCAGTTCGCCTGAGGATAGAATACAAAGATGTCCTCCGACTCGAAAAACTCCAATGCAAAACTTCATTGGCCGTAGACGGTGCGTTATCGTCCTACTAGGGCACGCCAGCGGCTATAGATGGCCCAAACTAGTTTAAAATATGCATAAAGGCTAAACTTGATTATATCAACCTATGTAGCTATCTGAAGACAATACCCAAGCTGTTGCTTACTATTGACTGAAACATGCAATAGGTCTAATGCCGACGATGACGGCGTATGACTGTTGCCACAAAGCCTCCAGAAGTGAATACGTCATCAGAGTTCTGAAAATGATGAGTTGAGGATGAGTATATGTGTCTCAGAGGTACGTGTCTCGAGCGATGTCTCAGAGGTTCGTGACATCGTAGAGCAGTGTGAGATTGCAACGAAAGATGATTTGAATGATAATTTCAGTAAACAGAAAAATCAGTCAATAAAATGGCAACTATCGGTGATTATCATCTTCACAAATTGGACAAACATTCTCTGGATGCATTTCAGGGCAAGAATCTTTATGAGATGCTTGATACGCATGCTGATGGTCTTATCGATCTCCTAGTGGTAGAAACCAATGACTACCCGGGACAAAAGAATCGTTTAGGCCTACATAATGCTGAACAATCTCAAATGCGTTCATTTCTTGGTGTTCATTATTGATTTGGACATTGCGAATTACCGAGACGCCTCCAATTCTAACTTGACTTTGGAGTCGACGCAGCAAGAGAATCAATTTCTCGACAGGAATTTCGAAATATAAAAACTTATTTTCATTTCAGCGATAACGATTTCATAGCAAGCAGCAACGACAGGTAGCATAATGCAGGCCTTTGATTACATTTGCTAATTCACAGTTTCGACAAATACCTCTGAAATGTGATGGAGAGCTTTTATGATGACACTTTACTTCGGCAGGAATTGTTGGAGTAATTCATGAGCTACATTTGACAAAAACATGCTTTTGTATATTTTGACATCATATGACGCCATCGTAACGAAATCGCTACGGCTTTAATTTCTAAGAAATGGTTATTGTAGTGCACTGGTCATCATGTATTATTCTTAATTATAACATTCTGAAATACTTACCACCGTTTTTATAGAAAATTTGCCGATATTTATATAGGCGGCCTTAAATGGGTTAATGACATTTTATTTGCTCGGTAGTTGGTAGTGCTTAGTGATGCAAATGGAAAATTTTGACATTTATTTTTCGGTGATTGACGTTTTTTCCTTTGTTTTGGAGACTTATTATAGTCGTTTGAAAAGACTATGTAATATTCAAAGTTTGAAAACTTCTCTATCATCCCTGTATGTTAACTTTTGGTACCAACTGCACCTTTTCCATGTCTATTTCAGATCATTTCAAATGAATTTCAGACATTAGATGGATTTCAGATTTCTCTAGCTGAATTTCAGATATCTGTCACAAGCTCAACTTTGAAAAATCTTTAATTCAACTGGAGATCTCCAACTCATCTAGATCATATCTGAAATTCATTTGGGCAGATCTGAAATCGATTTGGAACTATCTGAACCATCTGAACTAGAAATGGAGGATGTGTATCCTCAACGAAGATATCGGACAAAGCGCCTGAAGTTTGAAGCTATCATTACTCATCACAGATATCATTAGTTTCCAAATATCTCACGAGTTTACAGTCTTACTATCTTCCAGGTCGCTCATGAATGCTGCGTGGACAGTGTGCTTATACTTCATCACATGTTCATCAACACATGGGGAATTTGCATCACTATGATCAAAGCTGCATAATGAAGCTTGTAACTTTGAAGCTAACAATTAGCAAAATCCAAAATAAAGTACATTATTTTTGCTCCAGATCTTTCACATTGCATGAAATTACGCCCCTATTGTAAAGCAAGATTCACATTATCCCAAACGGTGTCTGTGTGATAATTAAAAATGCTAACAAATTAGCACAAGCCACTGCGGTGGCAAAGGAATGTTCAAAAATCCGCGGACGGAAATCGTATCGCTACGATCGCTTTAATCGAAATAATGATGAAATCAAGAGTTTTAGACCCAATTTATTGGTACGCAGCTGCCTCGGCAGTTGAAGCGCTCAAATTATAGGGATATATTTTCCAATATTTTCCATAATTTTTCATGGAAAAGTTTGATTCAAAATTTTCCGGAAAATTTTCATCACTAGCAGTGCTACGTGTGCACGTGCTTAAGACGTAGGAGAGATGACATAAGATATCTTACATCAATCATAGATGTCCCTGATGATATCTCCAGTTTGGAAAGTGTAGAAATCTGAGCAACCCTTGCATTTCAAAACATATAGCACATTGCTGGGATAACAGTTAAAATCCCTTCTAAGTTCGAAATCCACATGTTTAATGGCAGTCTTCGTGCCTATAATGAAGTGGTCGCAACATTTGCACCTCGCATCTACACACCGAGTTATACCAGTTACAGCAAAATTATCATTTTTCTGAGGATAGTTCGTAAAGATTTATTCTATCTATAAGTGGGAATAACCCACTTATAGTTTTGGAAAAATTCGATTACGGACAAACTGCTGGTCACTGGGCGAATTACAGTTCTAAAAATATTTGGGTGATTTGGATTAAACTTTGTTATGAGAGGCAATATATCATTTTATATAGGCAATTTATCATCCTTCGAGTCAGATTTTGATTTATACGTTACACGTTTTACCTACTTTCATCGCGTCATCAATTAGTTTTAAAGGTTAGCTCATAGAGTAGGTACATTAGGTAGAGTGGTAACTCCTATTTATTATTTATTAGATCCCCAATGTGTATACACTTTCGATTTTATTGCATGAACTCAAGGGAGATACAGGTGGTATTGTCACCAAATGTGAGATATGCTAATCTTTGCAGTTTTGCAGAAATTACAACGATATTGACTGATCATGATAGCATAAAGCAGAAAAAAATGATATTACTTTACAAATAGTCCGTGTCTGACAGCCTTCGTGAGGTAATGTTTTGTTAAATTGGCAACTCGATGACCTGCACTAATGCTTTCCTGCTGAACCTCAAGAGAATCGTCTTAAGCGTGATCAGGCAACAGCTGCCACTGGCATGGCAAAGTCACAGATTCAAAAACAATGATTTCAATTAACTTTGAAAGATGTAAATGGTTCCACATCACCATTCAGATTCTAGAAATGAAACATGATTTTAGTGAATCAGAAAATCATGCCGGTGAAAATTGAATTAAAAACTTGAAATTTTAGCCAAGAAAGCGCGAATAATATCGCGACTTTTTCATGAAGACTTTTATTATAATACAATTCATGAAATTCCCTAGATAATCAGCTTGATTTCCGCCTAGTTAGGATGCTTATTAGCAAATATTCATTCCTTTTGATATCCAACTTGTTTTATACTACTTATATAGGAGAGTCATCTCGGTGGTATATAAATTGGCAAATTTTGACTTTCTTCAAAAGTGTTCAAATAATTTTTTGGACCATAGGAACGTAATCTCCTTAAAAAGCTGAATCTTTTCATATAAAAATTTTCACTGTATACAGACACTTTTTTGAGTCGACACTGCCTATATATCCCTACTCTATGGGGTAGCTTGATTTCAGCAAATTTTGTTTGAGTTCATCTAATCTTTTATTTTTCCTATATTCTTCTGACACAATTCTTGAATTTCTCTTTGAGAGATAATATGGTATATCGTCGTCATCGTGCAAAAATGGCGTAACTCAAAAAAGCATGATTCGAGAAAATCACGAAAAACCGTTTTTCTCTGAAAAAATCTACATAATCAAGACAAATCAAATACCATTGCATAGAGGACAACATCACAACTTCGAATATATAACTTTTATTCCCAATAAAAGCATCTGTTCTGACAAAAAAGTTGCAAAAATGAGATACGCCATTTTCATTCTGAAAAATCGTCGTCAATGGTATGTTGCGCCATTTTCTTATTGACATTTTATTGAGTTTTCTGTTACTTTGCAGGCATTTTTGCCATAGCTTGGTGAAAATACACGCATATATTTTTTTACATGGACCGCATTATCACTATTAGGCCTAAGAAATAAGTAGCCTTAATTAAAAAATAAGTAAGTCATTAATCTGAAAGGTAAATGAAAGTTTATTGAAAGCTTGAAAACCATAGAATAATGATTCCTTAGGAGGCAATTATCAGAAGTCAACTAATCCAGAATGTATGGTTCGTAGTTTGTCATTATCCTGAATTCTACAGGTATGATATGGTAAGAGTTGCAGTACCTTCAATCTTACAGCTCAATTGTTTCTTATTGATTACGCTACTTTCTTCTGCTCGTAGATAATACCTTTGTCCATAATTTACTGTAGTTTCAACCTACCTATACGATACACGAAGTCTATAAATTATCGCAATGAATAAAAGCGATTGTTTTAGCGGAATTGTGTACATGCACATGTATGATTCATCAGAAAATGTTGATGTTTCATATTCAATCAACTTACACAAAACAATTAGTAAAAATACATTAAAAAGAAACAGAACAGGAGTGCAGTATTCGATCATGAAAATATTGAAATGTCATTACTTTGAGAATAAACGTTCTGATATTCTGATATTCTATACTTACATGTATCAGAGTATTCAGCAAAATGGAACACCGCATGATATTTGTTATACACTGTAGGGAAAGTTGTCATAGAAAGAATGATAATCGGGATTAATAACTTTTTTGATTTCTTGCAAGTCTTTTAATTTTTTTCGGGAGATGGGGATCAAACCGGAGGATCAAACCCGGGATCTTGTAATTGAGAGGTTCTCTTTCGGTTTCTTTGTGGCAGAAGAGTGAAACCTGTTGAAGTATCATGGGAAGGCTTATAGAATATATCACCGGAGGGATCGCATCTATACTCTTTCACTTCTGATACGCATGGGTCACCTTTCGCATAGCCTGGTCGGACGGATGCTCGTGTCTGTATTTCTTCATTATTTTTGAAGAAACTGTAGGATAGATAATTGCACTTGAAAGGAGATGGATTCTTCCTTGCAGATGTAACCAAATTACAGTAGTCTGCGGGCACATGTAGGTAAACATTCTTTTGGAGTTTCTCTATTTTTTGAGTAAGCAGAATCGACCACCATCTGTTTATGTCCTTTCTCTAGGTATTTAAAACAAATGATTTTATTCACTTTTGCTCATTGTGAAGTGGAAGAAATGAGAGTGCAATTTCGATTTTGTGACCCGCACCCATCACTCCAAATGAATTTTGTTTTCAAGTCTTTCTCCATGTGAGCTGATTATCATGATAATCAATTCAGCAATTAGTGAAGTTGTTTGCTGATAGACCGCCGTTTATTTCAGTCCAAACATAGCAATGGACATCTTGGCTAGAGTTGTTGTAGATAGTATAATTGTGTAAGTTCAATTTTGTTCTAAAATACAAACAACTTGCATTCAACTTCGGAATTGTTTGGACCGCTTGAACATCAGCAATTATAGCAATCAAGCTTCCATCGCGGGCTTTTGCATTTTCCTTGTATCTATTCGTTTCATATCAGCTAGCACTGTCTTTCAATTTCAAGTGGAGTGAAACGGGGTCATTCTGCCGTTCATTTTGTTGTTGTAACCAGACAACATACTTCTGGTGTACATCTGGTGCACTCGTGAATTCGTATGGCCAAGGTATTGCTTGTCACTTGACTTTCTGCAATAGTGAGATGAAACTTTGTCCAAAGAATCAACAAATCGTTTTGCAATATCAATGCGCTCCTTCTTGACAAGATTCTGACCAATGAGCCTATTTTCCCTCGGAATATTGATACTACTTTTAGATAATCCATGTGTGGATTTTGCTAGCCAATTTAGAATAGCTCGATGCGATATTCGGAAAGTATTTTGGAACATTGTAGCACAAACAAGAATCTTATCATCAGCTTGAGATTTACAATTTTGTCCAAAATTTTGGCCATTGCGGATCAAATTATGTTTTTGAAATTAAAATCAATTAATTGTTGGCCTATTAGCCCTTCTTCCGCAAATAAATAAAACAACTAGGTAGTTCTCCCAAATTTTCGCCGTAGGCTTTATCAAGGGTATTATTTACTGCTACAGTATTATTATCCAATATCAGTAAATAATACTATCCTCTGTTGTCACAATTGGTTCCGTGGCAACGTTTACCAAATTTGACCACCTCTTTTTGACACGAATTATATTTTTGTCTTTTGAGTCCTTGTTTTACTTATTTCCAAGTCTGACCTTCTAACCTTCTTCTCTTATTCACGCTTGCACTTCCAGTTTTTGGGTATTCTTTTGCGTCTGGAACTTATGGAATTCTCGTTGATGGATTCAGAATTCGGCTGCTCAATTAATAGTCACTCACATCAGGTTCTTTATTTAGAATTTCCGAATCATCGTGATCGTTAACGCTTTGCTTTAGGATTTTTTTATCAGTTACGAATAATGTCTTGCTTTAGTGTGTGATTAAGGAGGTGCTGGTTTAGATTGTAAGATATCTTTTCATACTCTTAGCTTGAGAAAATCTCTTCATGATCCGTGGTGCTAATATACAGTAGTTGGTCCTTGAGCTTGAACGATACAATACAAAACTATGTGTATGTTTATCGTGAAGGAACTTTGATTACCTCACTGAGGATGAATATTCCTGTGGCTATTTCATGCATTCACTGATATCTGAACTCGTCAATATGAATTCGCCCCTTCGCTTATGCTTTAAATCTCGTTCAAGTATACATACCCGTAGGAAATAGCAGAATATAATAGAATATGGATTGATTCATACCTATGGGCCAAAATGTACAATTGATCTATGTGATATCCATAAGTACAGAGTTAGAAATGCATGACTTACGCCATTTTCATTTTTCAGAACTGTGAATATCAAGTTACGCCAATTTCATTATAATTGAAAGAAGCCAGATACGCCATTTTCATTGTGGGTTAATTTTCTTAAGAAAAATACGCCAATTTCATTTTCTGATTTTCTCCCAAAAATCATCTCTTACACTTATGAAAATGTGCTCATCAGATCCGCCATGTAAATAATGACCAGCAACTGTTAAAATCCCAAAATCGAAAATTTTCAGTTACGCCATTTTTGCATGACGACGACGATATTGTGTAATACATAATGAGGGTGTCTTGAGTTGAATGGAACAAAACGAAACTTATCGGTGGCCACATCGATTAAACTTATCGATGAATTAGCCACATTTTAATTTAGTCATTTTCCTGACAGCAATTTTTCAACTGCTCAAATCAAGAAAAACAACTACACATTTGACTTCAGAACTGCACAAAGACCTTTGGAGTTGGTGATATATTTATTGTTTTCTATAGTTTCTCTCTTGAACATACAAATATTCGGATAGAAATCTTCTTGTTCTTCCATACAACAAAAACGTCATCGCGAATCTTGCATCTGTAAAGTCTCCTGGGCCTTGTTCTGTCTCTTTCCATAGATATGCTGCATGTGGAACCTGCTCTTCAAACGCACAACGATTATCAAATGAAATGCAGAGAACACCTTGAAATTTGCACTTAGTTTCCACTTCCAATCGAATAAAAAATCGACGCGTTTTCTTCTCATTGCCAGATATTGAAAACACGACAAAATTTATTGATCTCAAGACACTTACATTCCAAGGATTTGCAGCTAAAAGTTCGTCTTGTGAGAACCAGTTTCCTCTTTTATCCCTCAAATTAATTTCCTCTGATAAACTAAACTCCAAATAAGCTGATAATTTGTTTTCTGCATTGCGAAGTTCAACACGAACGCTAGAAAACGGGTGCGGAATGACGTCAACAAACGGGCTCAAGTATTGATGATTGGTTTCCTGTATTTCTTCATACGTCACTTGTGAATTATTTGATGAACTGTTGGTGAGAATCTGATATGGATCTTGGTCATTGCGGACTGCACTCGTTCGCAGCAGCAATATATCTTCATGCTCTGAGCCCCCAATTCTTCTGTAAGTTGCTAGAGACTTGCTCGTTGGACTTGAAAAGCTACACAGGTCGTATAAGATACATGAGCCATTCTCTAAAACTTGGAAATGATGAGAATCAAATCTTGTAGCCTCTTTGACACAGAAATATGGACTTTTTCCAGGAGGTGATTGAGTGATTAATATCTTCCTGATGCGCGTGCAATCTTCAGAGCGAATGAATTGAAATACATTATGAGTTAGAGCCCATATGAAGAGAATCCTGATGCTTGAAGACATGCTAAATGTTGATAATGCTTGTCTGAGGTTTGGGCACTACTGTAGAGTTATCTAAAGCAAATATTGGACATTAGGACAGAATTTAGGATGAAATTTCTGAATTGCTGATGGCTACAATTGGTTCTTCTCTTCGCAAGCCTATTTTCCAATCAAATTTTTTCTATTATTTCCATCGTTTACTGGAAGCAGGGTCATTCCGATATTGAAGAAGTCAGAACTTGATTAAAGTGACATGGAAAACTATTGACAAGCAGAGTCAAAGCCACAGAATTAGATTGTTTAATCGTATCACTTTGCAAGAAGTGCAAACTGGTTCAAGCAGCAGGTGCATGCAGGAACTTAATAAGTGGACACAAAGAAATTTTTAATACCTTAAAGAGATAGGAAAAATAGTCGTGCGCCGATTGCGAATTGCTGTGAATTCCTTCAAAATGCTCCGATAGCCACGATTCTTTCAGATTCGAAGAATTCAGATCATTGCGCAAAAGTTTTCTCGATAATGTTGGTCATTCCGATAATTATTAAAAATTCAGCAGGCGCATGAAAAAAAGTTCACAAACTTCTCTGTAGAACTTGATTGACATCGTCTGTGTCTCCTTGCTGTGTGATCCGGTTGATAACAGTCACTGAAACTTAGCACAATTTGGCGTGTTTAATGTTGAACTGGCTGCTCATTGTTCGATTGCTATGGTATTATGTCAGCAGATTGCGCCATTTCATTAACGTTACATGCTCCAATGCTTCCCTTCTACACCATTTCCACTTTAATTACAGATCTCTGCAGTTATATTCAAGAATCCAGCAGATTTATTTCAGCATTTCAAGTTTATATTTCAGATTGAAACATTTTTATTTTTGACAACATTTTAATTTCAGAGAATTTTTGTGCGTGTGTTTAAATCATTTATATTTGGGAATGCAACACTTATATTTCAGAAATGATCATTTCTAATTCATTTTTAGTCACTTATACAGTCCGTTTCATAAAAAGTGGATCATCCTAAAATTTGACTAAATAAAACATAAGTATGATACAGAAAGCATTTTTCATGTTATTTCATGTCCCTAATATATTTAAATATCCTTATATAATCTGATAGGTTATGATACAGTAACGGTTCTTAAGAAGCTAATATTTTGTAGCCCTACCTTTATTGTCAATGACATTACCAATTCGTCTAGGCATTGATTCGATGATATCGTTGATTTTTGACTGATCTAACTTTCTCCACTCTCTTTTTAACAGTGACGTAAGTTGTGATACGCCATCTGTAGGTAGCAGTGAACGACGAACGCTACGTTTTAGAATATTCCATACATTTTTTATGGGATTCAGATCAGGAGAACGAGCTGGCCAAGATAATGTCCTAGGCCCTAATTGAGACTTGCATAAGTTGACTCTACTACTCCTGTGACACGTAGCATTATCATCCATAAATAACCAAGTCGATGGATCACCAAGTTGATCTGTCATTTGGCCAATGTTCATTCGTAAAACATTCACATAGCGTTCAGAATTTATGGTTCCTTGCTGTATGTGAAGTCTTCTACGAATAGTGGACTTAGAAATAGACGAGTATAGTGCAGCCATCTCAGTTAACGAGAGACTTGGATCAACTTTAACAAATCTCAGAATTAGGCGGTCTCTACGTTTGGATGTTTTGCATTGACGGCCAGAGCCCTCTTTACGACAGAGTCGAAAATCGTCATTATGCCATTGATGCACATTTGTGTAAGGGACATTTAGTCGCTTGTTTGTAGCTCGCAAAGAAAACCCTGACACTTTGCCTTTTGTGAATGCGATCTCGTTATTGTTCATTTGTGCTTTTTATTGTTTTCAACCGGTAAGAGATAGATTTCTAGCTGAAAGCAATCAGGAGTGCTGCCAACACCACCGCAACGAAGTCAGGAAGCTATGGAACATGAAGTCCAGTTAACCCATGTAGCAGTTGCATTATTGTTGATGAATGATGGTGCTATACTGGCTCTGATTGACCGATTTTCTTTATTTTTGTTTTGCTTGATAGCTTTTGGCTTGTAGAACAACATATTACATAACAAAGGAAACAAATGTAATTTTATAAGAGTGAGGTATGATTTTGTGTAACATTGCTAAATGAAGATCAAATTATCTACTACTTTTTTATCTATAACAGGAAAACAACTCAATATTCATGCTTGAAATTTCCAAGAATGATATTAGTAAGCACAACTGACATATCTTCCAAATTTCAGAGAAATTCGTTCAAGTTTGGCGGAGTTAGACAAAGTTGAAGTTAAGGCGATGTTTAAGGGTGATCCATTTTTTATGAAACAATCTGTATTTCAGATTTGCAGTTTATATTTCAGAACCGGTCATTTCAATTTGAGATATCTGCACTTATAATTCAGACGCCAGAAGTAATTCAGAATACGTCATTTATATTTCAGAAATCCCCATTTCACTTTCAGAATTGGTCACTTGCAATTCAGATGTCAAATTTTAATTTCAGAAACGGTGAAAGATATTTCAGAATGCATCAGTTTAATTTAAGCACTTCTCAGTTGTCAGAAAATGCTTGCAAAGATCCGAATAGTGTGCAGGAGGCTAAGGTATAAATTGGCCAACACAGATGATTGATAAAATTACTGTTGGTGACAATGCAAGTGTCCGATAATACATACAATCGGGGAAGGACGTCATATGGATTGACGAGACTAACTTCAATCTGTTTTGTCGTCGCACTCAAGGTTGGTCACGACGTGGAACAAGGGCCATTCAAGATCGTCCACCATCACGTGGTCCGAATATTCACGTAATTGGAGCAAGATCCTCCGAAGGGATAGTTGCGATGATCAAGCGTCGAGGTGCCTTTAGGAGTGACTCCTGAAATGAATGGATACAGGAGCTGCTTCAAACCTGGGTGCAATCAGGAAAGCAATTAAAGAATTTGATAATTGTTTGTGACAATGCTCCGTGCCACTCACGAATAGACGAAGCCCTTGCCGGGACTGGAAGTATCCTGCTACGTCTGGCACCATATTCTCCACCTCTGAACCCGGTTGAGTCCATGTGGTCATCTCTCAAAGCATATGTCAAAAGGCATTTACGCATTCCCGAGGTTCATGGCTCAGGAGTGGGCGAGCAGCGACTTCAGTATTTGGAGAACATGGTCCAGGATGGAATCAACAGCCTCAGTGACCAAATGTGCGTTCGTTGCTGCCAGCATTTCACAACTTTCCATGTGATGTCCTTGAATTGAGGGATCTTCGATTTGGTCAGTGACTTAAACTATCTTCATAACTGTACGTATATTTATACACAACATTTAAGCTTCACGAATGATATTAAACATAAAATCTCTGGATGAAAAAACGCATCTTTTATCTTACAAAATCAAATTAAAGAATATTGAATATCTCACAAAGTGATAGAAGCTTCTAGTTTATTGAAAATGCCACTTCTGATTTAAAGAAACAAATTCTCAAAAATTCGACATTCTCAAATTTAATTGATGCATTCTGAAATATCTTTCACCGTTTCTGAAATTAAAACTTGACATCTGAATTGCAAGTGACCAATTCTGAAAGTGAAATGGGGATTTCTGAAATATAAATGACGTATTCTGAATTACTTCTAGCGTCTGAATTATAAGTGCAGATATCTCAAATTGAAATGACCGGTTCTGAAATATAAACTGCAAATCTGAAATATAAATGACACTTTCTTAAATATATGTCTTTTCTGGAATTCTGAAATATAAATGACTAAAAAGGAATTATAAATGATCATTTCTGAAATATAAAGTCTATTTCTGAATTAGAAATATAAGTGTTGCATTCCCAAATATAAATGATTTAAACACACGCACAAAAATTCTCTGAAATTAAAATGTTGTTGTCAAAAATAAAAATGCTTCTGAACAATAACCTTATCCTATGTTATTATGCATGCATCTATGTTCGTTGCCATCGTCTGAATGCGTGATTGTATAAACTTATGTAGTAGCGTAAAGCTTTGTTCCGTTCCAGATTTCGCATTGCTGATGTTCAATAAAGATAAACGGAAGTAAAGAGTGGTTTTCCTTTATGCGAAATCAGCGTACAATAAAATTGCAACATGTCCAAAATTGAACTCGAGTGTCAAGCCCCTGGATGCAACATCATCATAGACGGTGCTACCGAAGGCATCGCCATCGCACTCTTCAACAGTCACCAACTTTGCCATACCCCGGGTCATATGGCTATAGCGTCTCCTAGCGCCGCCCCTAAACAGAAGGCTCCAAAAATGGAACGACCTCATCTCATACCGAATGTTTCTGAAGAGGAGTGGAACAACTTTACTCGTCGTTGGGACCTCTTCCGTAAGTGCACTGATATGCGGCCTACTGAAATCACAGCTCAGTTATTCCAATTCTGCGATGAAGACCTAGGCAACCAGCTCCTGAAGGAAGATCCGACAATCGTCGACGAAACTGAGTCTGCTCTCCTTACTGCCATGAAACGCCTCGCCGTCATTCCTGTAGCTATCAGCGTCCGCAGAGCTGACTTATTGCTCATGAGACAGGATCATGGCGAAAGCATTCGTTCTTTCTATGCAAAAGTCAAAGGCAAGGCTGCAACCTGCAACTATACTGCTACATGTCGTTGCAGCCCAGCTACCAGCGTCGACTTCACAGATATAATCGTCCGTGATGTCGTTGTTGCCGGATTATCAGACATCGATATCAAAAAGGATGTTCTCGGTTGGGTGCATCTCGACAAGGCATCTACACCGGATGTTATTTCCTTTATCGAAGGGAAGGAAATGGCACGACATGCTATGACCAGTGTTGGATCGACCGCTGCGGTCTCGAGTTTCAAACAGCAAAAGAGGGCCCTGCGACCAACGCAGGACACTACGCCGACTGCCAAATGCCCGGAGTGTTCTAGGACTTTCAAGTTGTTTACAGAAGGCCCTCGAGGTTGGAACACGAAACCACACAAATTCTGCCTGGATTGCTGGAAAAAGACCAAATCGCGCACGCGTAATCGACAGAAGCCACAAGACACCAACAATGGAAAAGATCACATCGCCGATGGAGAGACTGGTGGCCTTGTCATGCACATTGGCACCGTAAATGGCTCAGCTCCTCCGTCTCACCAGCAACGGCCCGCCACACTCACAACTGAGAGCAACAATCTAAAAACGTCGATCGAACTGACTCATCATATCTTCACCTCAAACTCTGGATGGATCCGCGCTCGCTCCCTCTCCCACCCGACAGTGCGCCTACGATTAACTACCAAAGACGATGATTATCGCACTTTCCATGCACACTGTCCTCATATCCAACCAACTTACGTTGAAGTTATCACCGATTCGGGTGCTCAGTCCTGCCTATGGTCCAGAAAAAAGAATTTGAACGCCATGGATTTCGACAAGCCGATCTCATCCCTGTCCGATACGCGATGACTGCAGCTAACACCACTCCATTCCAAATCGACGGGGCCATTTTTGTGAGACTCGATGGTCGCGATAAGCATGGGAGCTCATACAGTTGCGCAACTATGGTTTACATCAGTCCGGACGCCAACGGCTTTTACCTCTCCCGAGAGGCCATGATCCAACTCGGAATAATATCTCACAGTTTTCCTCAGGGGGGGCTGCTTTGAATGGACGAGTAGCTGCACATAGTTCCTCGCAAACCAACCACAAACCAACTGCGTCTGGTAACATAAGGTCAGACAATGTCACTTTGTCCCCTTCAAGTCTTGACAGCCCCTGCAGCTGTCCCAAACGCGAGCTACCACCCGGACCTCCGAGAAACCTCCCATTCGCCTGTACTCCAGAAAACAATAGCAAAATGAAAGAATGGCTTCTAGAAAGGTATGAATCGTCGACATTTAATACTTGTCCACATCAACTACTCCCCAACATGAAAGGTCCACCGATCAAAATTCTGGTGAAACCTAACGCTGTCCCAGTTGTCTCTTTCACTCCCGCTACGATCCCAATCCATTGGCAAGAACAAGTTGAACGTGACCTTCTCCGTGATGAGGCTTTAGGAGTCATAGAGCGCGTCCCTCACGGTGAGCCTACGACATGGTGCCATCGAATGGTCATTACCAGGAAGCACGATGGAGGTCCGCGACGCACCGTTGACCTTTCACCCTTGAACAAGCATTGTTGTAGAGAAGCTCACTCGACCAGATCACCATTTCATCTTGCCAGATCCGTGCCACCGAATACCTGGAAGACAGTAACTGATGCGTGGAATGGATATCACAGCGTACCGATTCATGCTGAAGATAGACACCTCACTACGTTTATCACACCGATCGGCCGGTTCCGGTACCAGAGGGCACCACAAGGGTTCTTGTCTAGTGGTGATGGTTACAACCGACGATTTGACGAGATAATTACTGATTTCACCCGGAAACAGCGATGTGTGGACGACACAGTCTTTTATGACATTGACCTGCATGATCACTGGTGGAGGACTATACAATTCCTTGAAATAGTCGGCAATGCGGGCATCATCCTCAACCCCCGAGAAATTTCAATTTGCGAATAAGACCGTAGATTTTGCAGGATTTCGATTGTCCTGAGAGTACCGTGGAACCTCTTCCAAAGTATATTGACGCCATCAAAAGCTTCCCTAAACCATCTTCCATTACCGATATACGATCGTGGTTCGGACTAGTCAACCAAATATCCTGCTAACGCTCAGCTTCGCAACATCATGTCACCTTTCAAGCCACTACTCAGCCCTAAATCTCAATTCACATGGACTGCAGACCTGGACCGCGCTTTCAACGACTCGAAGGACCAGATTATAGCAGCGATCAAGCAAGGTGTAGCCATTTTTGACATCAATCGTCGCACCTGCCTTAGAACAGATTGGTCAAAATCTGTATTGGATACTATTTGAGTCAAAAGCATTGTGCTTGTCTTTCATCATCACCTGGTTGTTGTAACAATGGCTGGAAAATCACGTTAGCTGGATCTCGCTTCTTGTCCTCAACCGAGAAACGCTACGCACCTGTCGAGGGTGAAATGCTGGCGGTCGCATGGAGTCTCGAGCAGACCAAATATTTCACTCAGGGATGCGATAACCTCCTCGTCGTTACCGACCATAAACCTTTAACGAAACTTCTTGGTGACCGGACCCTAGACGAAATCACCAACACAAGGCTATTCCGCATCAAACAGCGAACTTTACCATGGCGCTTCGACATCCTACACCAGCCGGGAATCAGTAACCATGTTGCCGATGCCGCTTCCAGACATCCCGTTGACATCGTCCACTATGAATTAGCCAGTGTCGACATGCGTACAGAGAAGGACCTCGAAGAGCTTGAAATGATTGCAGCCATCCAAGGAGATTTCGAGAAACTAAGAGCAGTCACGTGGAATTGTGTGAAAGATGAAACCAGGAAAGACTCAACGATGATGGAACTAGCGACCATGCTGGCGAATGGATTTCCGGCAAAGAAAGAGGATCTTACATCATCTCTGAGGGAATTTTGGGAATTCCGTCACAGTCTGTATGAATCGGACGGCGTTATTCTCTACCACGACAGAGTTCTTATTCCTCCAGTCCTCCGAGCCTCCGTATTAGATGTTCTGCACTCCGCCACCGTTTCTGCGATGACAGCCACAGCACAAGCCACCGTCTTCTGGCCTGGCATAAGTAGAATGATACAAGAGCGTCGTGATAAATGCAATAGCTGCAATAGAAACGCCCCATCGAATGTCCGTCTGCCCCCAGCGATGCCGCGACTTCCTACCACTCCTTCGAAGCCATTTTCGCTGACTACTTTCAGTTTCGTGGTTGGAACTATCTTGTTATCGGAGACCGCTTGTCGGGATGGACTGAGATATACCGCATCAGGGAAGGAGCAAACTGAATCAGGTGCCAGAGGACTAATAACGTGCCTACGGAAATTCTTCGCCACATTCGGAGTCCCTGAAGAATTATCAACTGACGGAGGACCTCAATTTACCGCAGGAGAAACCAAAGACTTCCTCCAACTATGGGGAATACGCCACAGAATATCGTCCGCCTACCACCCGCAGTCAAACGGTAGAGCAGAGCTAGCGGTCAAGGCAACTAAACGCCTCCTGAATGACAACATTGGAGCCAATGGCTGCTTAGACAATGACACCGTCCTTCGAGCCTTGCTTACCCTGCGTAACACACCGGATCCTGATTGCCGCCTTTCTCCTGCACAAATTCTGTTTGGGCGCCGGCTTCGAGACGCTATGCCTTCAACCCTATCCGTGACCCATGGCCGTGACCATCCTCCATTTCAAGCCCTATGGCGAGATGCCTGGGCTGCCAAAGAAGCTGCACTGCGTACCAGATACGCGAAGACGCTGGAAAGCCTCAGTGAGCACTCTCTCCCCCTTCCTCCGCTTCACCAGGGTGATCGAGTGTTCCTCCAAAATCAAATTGGCATCCATCCAACAAAGTGGGATCGAAGTGGCATCGTAGTGGAGCGTCATGACTATGATCAGTACACTATCAAAGTGGATGGGATTGGTAGATTGACCAACAGAAACAGACGTTATCTAAGGAAATTTGTGCCCCATTCAATGATCGTCCAAGCACCGCTCCTCCCGTGCATCCAAGATTATCCGGTACATGCTCAGCATTCAACTGAAGCCCAATCATTTAGTGGGTCGCCCTCCTCTCAGACAAATGAGGACACTGGACCACCGTCAGGCACTCAAGGTGTTACAAAAGTCCAGCCCACATCCCGGTCGCACTCTCTGTCTCCAACCCATCACCTGATGGACAACCGACCAGAATCCTTCGCCATCAACCCATTTACGGCTGACAACGACGAAGTGACTAACTTACCCCATCATCCACGACGATCAAGTCGTAATCGAAAGCAACGACTTGTGTATGACTCAGCCAGCGGTTCATTCGTTAAACCCCATACCTGAGTAAAAGCGCTTCACCAATATATTTGTTTAGACCTTTTATAGTAAAGACATAAACAAACAGGGAAGGGGATGAACAATAACCTTATCCTATGTTATTATGCATGCATCTATGTTCGTTGCCATCGTCTGAATGCGTGATTGTATAAACTTATGTAGTAGCGTAAAGCTTTGTTCCGTTCCAGATTTCGCATTGCTGATGTTCAATAAAGATAAACGGAAGTAAAGAGTGGTTTTCCTTTAGCTTCAATCTGAAATATAAACTTGAAATGCCGAAATAAATCTGCTGGATTCTTGAATATAACTGTAGAGATCTGTAATTAAAGTGGAAATGGTGTAGTCAAACGGAAGAAGAGACGACCTATCTAATTCTGTGGTCAAAGCTCTTTGGATGAATTACTACACGCATTCAAGGCCGTATTACATCACCTGCGTGTTCAAAGTCATAGATATATATAAGTTAATAGACTACTCATATTTATGAGGAAATTTTGAGCGCAAGAGGTTGCATTCAGCGTGTACATGAATATCTAATGCGATAAAAGGAATGAAATGTCATAGACTATTGTGTAATGTGAATGTAACTGCCAAAACGCAGAAGTTGAAAAATGTTCAACTAGAGGCAATCTGATTGGATGTGACAGTTATGACTAGGAAGATCATAGAAATTAACAATACCATAGAAAGTCCTAGAATGGAAATTGCATGAAAATTATGGCACACTCCGGGGGAACTTAGTTGGGGCAAAAAGCAAATTTTGCGACCTGACTTTCTTGTTTTCTGATTGGCATTTATAATTATCAAGCCAATTTGTGATCTGGATTGTTGCCCCTTGTCCAAAGATCATGTACACAAGAGCAATAGTGAATTTACAAAATACTGCGGCGACAGGATGAAAAAGAAGGAAATCCTTTAAAACGTTCTGTTTGGTCATCATTTTGAAATATCGCTCCTATAATCAATTAAGAGTATAATCAGACACATATGCAACTTGTAATGTCGATTTACAGAGCATGCATTGGTCCAGCTTGAAATCAGAGGCCAAGAAATCTTACAGTATTCATTTTACTTTGAAGGATTCCTCTGTTCATTATATTTGAACAATTTTCAAAACCTTTGCATGCTTTTGAATATCAGCATCCAAAATATCATCACACTACATGTATATCACATAAGTCATTTAGTGATTAATTGAAAAGTTCCAACGAAATTTCATTTATCTGATAAATGACTGTCGCTGAAGAAGCTTTCGATGTGTTTATTCCAAAAGAGCGCTAGTTGTCTTGACCACTAGAAGGAGAAATTATCCAATAATTCGAATTTTTATCTTTGAATTCTTGAAATGTTCTTACAACCACTACATCGACTACTTTCGATTATGACTCTGAACCAAATTTCAATTCGTATTCCAGTGTTGAAAAATAGTTGTCAATGACTGGTAGAAATAGACAAAGTATATTAATCCGCGGAATAGTAGGCTATTTCACACAATACAATGCCACCATCTCACTTAAAATTCTCTTCATGAAGATCCTGCAATTTGCTGCCAACAACTTCCACAACCAACTTGGCAAATAGTTTCACTATGATACAATGTTTTTAGATCGAATATGATCTACAAACCATAGATTTTTCCATGTGCCATCATTGTACATAGGCAAGATATCAAACTTCCATTCTAGAGTACTGTTATCTACTTCTATGAGGAAGATCTATGAATACTATGATAAAGAAATCTTTGTCACACTATTCATAGACATCTTTATTATGACCTTCCTGCATGATTAGCCTGCATGTACATGTTTGCGCTTCACACGACGTTCAAAATGCAGCAAGTTTTAGACCAGAATTAGACAGCTCGTCTCTTGTTCTGTTTGACAAGAAGGGAAGCATTGGGACATGTAACGTCAATGAAATGGCACAATCTCCTGACATAATACCATAGCAATCGAACAATGAGCAACCAGTTCAACATTAAACACGCCAAACTGTGCTAAGTTTCAGTGACTGTTATCAACCGGATCACACAGCAAAGAGACACAGTCGATGTCAAGTTCTACAGAGAAGTTTGTGAACGTTTTTTCATGGTAACTTTTTTAACAATGATCGGAGGGCCCAACATTATCGAGAAAACTTTTGCGCAATGATCTGAATTCTTCGAATCTGAAGGAGTCGTGGCGATCGGAGCATTTTGAAGGAATTCAGAGCAATTCGCAATCGACGCACGACTATTTTTCCTATCTCTGCAAGGTACCGGTATTAAAAATTTCTTTTTGTCTACTTAGTAAGCTCCTTCATCGTCGCTTTTAATCGTCGCTTCTAGCAAAGTGATACGCTTATACGATCTAATTCTGTGGTTGTAGATGACGTTGCAGTGTTTTAACTTCTAGTGTGGTTGCATGCACGTGTTTCCATTTCTCACGACGTTCGATGCGCAACATGCAACACGTAAGTGATGTGACACAGCCTTCAAACCACGGAGATTGAGCCTTATAACCCGAACGAAGAAATGCTTCTCGAGTAACATTACCGTCCGTACAGACTGTGCACTGGCATCTGAATATGGGAGTTCAATATTACCAACTCCTTTTTTACCAACTCAAATATTACCATATTTTCGAAGAATATCGAGAATCTTGATGCGAAGCAGCGTTTTCCGTAATTTTGGCACGCTGCTGGTCGCTTTCATCGATTGCGGCATTTTCTTTTCCCCAACACGGAAACTTACAGCAACAGTGAATTTCAGGAGTGTGAGATCAGTGACACATCAATGGGCTCTTCTTTCTTCGTGTTTTGTGAACATTTACTTTCAATCGTTGCTGCAGCGTCTTGACGATAGTAGTTGCGAAGCCTTTCTCCATCTGTGACACATACGAGTAGCTTGCATGCATTATGCTTGTGACCTCTTCTTGCTGTCTATATTGTCTCAGAATCTGCTCGTGATTGGAAGCTGGCTTTGTCGACCTTCTTGATAGTTTCACACAAGGAGTCACTGCATAACTTTTGGTGAATCGTTTCTTGCCATTAGTATTCAATTGCTTATTTTAGCGTTAGTCTATAACGTTGGATTTAGTCCACTTTCTTACTTGCGGAAAAAGAGGATCAACCCAACGATCGAATAGCGTAAAATAGCTGACCTTTGACTAGGATGGAACTAAGAAGTCAGCAGATGGTAACGGTAAATTACCTCGGGTCATAGGTAAACCATGTCTCAGAAGAACTGTTTATGTTGATCATAGAAATATGTTTATCGACAGTTGACTAGAATGGAAATTGACTCAAGGTCGCGGCACATCCGGGGGGAACTAAGTTGAAGCATGAACCACCAATGAAAAGCTTAGAACTTTTGATTCAGAGTTTTGTATGATAATTCTCTTTCTAAATGCTGTGATGTCTCTAGTGGCGTCCCACAGGCCAGTGTTCTGGGTCCTGTCCCTTTTTCCCTTTCAGCTGATGAATTGTCTCCGATATGTTGTAACACGAAACTAATCAAGTGCGCTAATGATTTTTTGTACCTGCATTTTCTCCGGGATTGTCAAGATGATAATTTACAAAATAAGTGGGACCATCTTCTTTCTTGGTCATCAAATGTTCTTCTGCCAATAAATGCCAGCAAATATTTTTCGCTAGATATTGTTAAAAAAAGAATTTGTCTCTTTCTCCAGTACTTGTTGACTATAGATAGCTGTTATGTACACCAGGTCACGTCCTTCTCATATTTAGGGGTTATTTTCTCCTAATATATATAAATGGAATGCACACTTCTCCTCTATTGTGAAAAAGGCGTCTCGTCATATTTTCATCATCCGTAACCTTAGAAGAGCTGGTTGTGATCCTAAAATCATGTATAATTGACATGTAGCATTCATCCTCTCAGTTTTGCTGTATTTGTTTGCTTGCTTTTGCAATGCTGCAGAGTATTTGAAAAATGACATTTTACGTGTGGAGCGAAGAGTCTTTAAGACAATTGGCATTAATCTTGATAATGATAACAACATTTTGCAGGCTGCTGGTAAGTCCTGTCGCAAGTTGTTCAAGTGTATAGCTGAAAACCAATGTCATCCACTTCGTGAATTGTTTTGCGTACGCCCTACGCGTAATTGTACCACTCGTCGTTCTTGTGAGCTGTTTCCACCACCTGCCAAAACTAGCCGTTTTAAGAGATCATTTGTTAATTTTTGTAAATAGTTGGAATTATTCACTGTTTTTATTTCCTCGTTTGATTGTGGTAACCTATGCTCTCTTCTTTTATTGTGTCTTTCACCTTTATTGTCATCGTTGAGCTTCTATGCAGTGATTCAATATAGATTATTATTATTATGATGATTCAGCTGTTGACAAGTGCTTCTCAGTGAAAATGCGTGCGATTTTAGTACTACTATTGTGTATTGCATGAAGCCTTACTTCCATTCTAGAGGTTTTACTGTTATCAATTTCAATGATGCTGATGCACGTATCAAATGTCTGTCCTCTCCATGAACGCATTCTTTTGGCGCTCGATGGCTCTCCAAATTCTGGCACCACTGAGATCAAATGACAAATGTCGGACTTCAAGAATATAGACGGCCCTGCGCTTGGCACTAAGTAGGCCTACTCATCTTACCGACTTCTTGCTGGCCCTGGGGATAACTAGAATTCAACAAACTTGACGTAAACTGTTTGCGTTCGCATGCCGGTACATTCCAAACGGAAAATTGACTTCGTCTGATTATTATTCGTGAGACAACGTACCAACGAAGTTAATGATGATTTTCGTCGAATGACTGGGGAAATGTGTGGCAAATGGAAGCATTTTGTGAAGTATCATAACTATAGTTCTTAATTTATCTGAGATTTTGGGTCAAATCTTCTGACAGCCAATTTCTATGGAACTCAACTGAACCCTTCGAATTTAACGATGATACAAAACGGAGTGAATTCATTGAAGCTTGGTTCTCAGGCAATGACTCAATAAACCCCTTGTAGAAATCGACAACATATGCCATTCCCTAAAAGATTACTGGGATAACTTAAATTTCAAATGTTAACGATTACAGAACATTCATATGACAGCTTTCTTAGAAATTTATGTATGCCTGATGACGAGCCGGAGTTCAGACAACGAAAATTTGCATTAAACGTTTCATAAAATTCATAACATCTATTGAAGCTTTATCCTGAAAAATTCTCTTTTTATTCAAATATGTAAAACAGAGTGCCAATATTTTCATATATATATATATAAATATATATAAAGATAAAAATAAGGCGATGAAACTAAAAACACGATCTTTGCGTTACCGGTTTCAGTGGTTTATTGCTTGTTGGTCACCACTTCTTCAGACGCAAATAAAAAATGAGCTCATAGGCAGTTTAAGGGAGGTTTGAATTTCAATATGAAATATCTCTCTTTTGCCTCCCTTTCTACTCTATGAGCTCTGTCTGACAACTGAAATATAGGCGCAGCTTCAAACTTGATTTCTTGATTGCGGCAACACTCTCTGATATGCTTGCTAACATACAACATAGATAGATTTGGGTTATTTATGTGTTGACGATGGACGGTCAGACGGTTCCGAAAGATATCACCAGTCTGCCCAATATAGAAATCATAACAACCTTTACATTTCAGAATATAGATGATATTACTAGAATTACAGTTGAAATAATGCCGAATTTCGAAGTCAATATAGGTGCCATTGACTTTAAATTTTATATGTTCACCAGTAATCAAGTGATCACAGCATTTGACCAACAAGCAATAAACCACTGAAACCGGTAACGCAAAGACGTGTTTTTAGTTTCATCGCCTTATTTTTATCTTTATATTCAAACGTCTCCATTCACATATTTTCCTATTATATATATATATATATATATATATATATTCGTGTGCAAAATGATCATTACAACAGGGCATGATGTTTATTTATTTATTCAAAGTACAATATTTGAGTGGCGTTTTATCAAGACAGACTACAAGGCCACTGAAAAAAAATTGATGAGAATAGAGAGAAAAAATACAAGTTATTGCGGGAAGGAACGTGATAAAAGAAAAGTTTTGAGGGATCGTTTAAATGACTGGAGAGAGGTCTGGTTCGTCACGTGTGATGGGAGAGAATTCCATATACGTGATGTAGCGATGGGAAATGCACGATCCCCAATTAAAGTTCGGGTAGATTGGACGAAAAGTGCAGATCGGGACGCGGATCGCAAGTGGCTTCGGGATTCTATAGATGATAATGATTTAAGAGAATCGGCGAGGTAGGGAGGCGCTCCGCCGTTCACACACATAAGGCGGAAGTCAATTCTTTCTCGAATGCGAAGCCAGTGGAGGTCCTTCAGGAGTGGTGAGACGTGTTGCCTATGTCCAGTGTTATTTACAAGTCTGGCCGCAGAATTTAGCACGGACTGTAGTCGGCGCTGTTGGATGGCAGGAAGGCCGGCGAGTACAGAGGTGCAGTAGTCCAGTCGGGAATGCACTAGGGATACTATGAGAGACATGAGGACGGGATGAGTGACGGATTGGCGAATTGATCTTATTTGTCTGAGGGCGGCAAAGCAACTCGACACTTTCCTTGAAATGAAACCCTTCATAGAAAGGCGAGAGTCAATTATCACTCCCAAACTACTTGTAGAGGTCACTGGAGTGATAGGAGTCGCATTGATGTAGATGGGATTAGAAGAGATCTGATTCTGACGGCGATTAGAGGCACACCACACAAATTCTGATTTCTCAGCATTCAACTGAAGTCTGTTGTTTTTCAACCATTGCTGAACTTCCGTAAGACAACATTCCATTTGATGAGAAAGCTGTGAAGTATTATCAGGATGGCAGGAACCGTAGATGTTCACATCATCAGCATAGGCGTGAGCTTGAAGTCCGTGTTGATAGATTAAATGAAAAAGATCGGCGGTGTAGAGAACGAAGAAGAGAGGTCCGAGTACAGAACCTTGAGGTACACCATGTGAAGTAGATGAGACAGGAGAGAGAGAATCCAGATGACAAACAAAGCGAGACCGTGACGACAAGAAAGACGAACACCATGAAATAACATAGCCTTGCAGGCCGAACGAAGATGTCAGACGCTGTAAAAAGATAGAATGGTCGACCGTATCGAAGGCGGATGATAAATCCAATAGAGCGAGGAGAGAGAGTTGACCGTTGTCTATGGACGTGAGAAGGCTAGAGCACACATGCAGGAGGGCGGTTTTAGTAGAGTGGTGTGGGCGGTAAGCAGATTGGAACATAGGAAGAAGGTCGTATCTGGTGACGTGAGCGAGAAGCTGTTGTGCGACTACCCGTTCAAGTAGTTTCGACAGGACAGGGAGATTTGAGATCGGACGATAAGAGTCGGCTTTCGAAGCATCACGGACACCTTTCTTTAGTACAGGAGTAATTCTAGCTACCTTCACTTGGATGGGAATAGTCCAGAGGATAGTGAGAGATTGAACAGGAAAGTAATGAAATCGGAGAGGATGTCAGCATTTTCTTTCAGCATCTTCGTGAGTAGAGGATCGCTGAAGCTTCTGTAGCATCCCACTTACGATATGGGTCGACAAGATATCGAAGTCGTGGAAGTAACATCAAGTGGGCGCAGTCGAAAACACTGGAAGGGGCGCATCAGAGAGTGTGTCATGAATGTCAGCAACCTTTTTGTCGAATGCTCCGTGGATTTCATCAGCACTGAGGAAGCTGCTCACAGGTGGACGTCCTCTGCCCATTAATGCATCAATGGAACGTCAAAGCTGAGCAGGAAGGTGGGATTCGAACTGTAATTTTTGGCACCAAAAGGATTCGCGCTTTTGTCGGAGAAGATCTCTGTAGGATTTTCTTTGGGTCTTCCAGGCAGTTACGATGTCGACAGACGGGGTACCAGCCTTCGCAGCTCTACGGCCCTGACGCTCTAATTTGCGGACAACTCTCTTGGCAATGCGGCACTCCTCGTCAAACCACGGATCGGATGGTCGTCGCCGGCAGGTGATAGAACGAACAGGAATCAGAATGTCTAGAATCCTGATGATCTCTGTGCTGTACATGTCTGCAAGCTGATCAACGTCCAGCTCTCTCCAGGATTCAGGCTTGCAAAGCACCGATGAAACGAGCATGGCACGGAAGCGATTAGGATCGAGGCGATTCCAAGGACGGGCAGAGACAGTTCTGTAGATGGGAGTTGGTGACCGGAGTGTAGAGACCCAGCGTAACATACTGTGATCTGATTAGCCGACATCCAGGACATCGACGGATGGCAGACGAAGATCAGAGGGAGTGATGACTAGGTCCAGAGTGCCGCCGCAGTTATGGGTAGGTCCGTTTACAGCGCAGGTAAGGCCGTAGCTGTCGAGGATTTCTAAAAACTTCTGGGAAGATCGGTCGTCAGTTCGTTCAATATGAATATTCAAATCACCAGCGATTATGATTGGATCAACGAAGGATATGAACTCATCGAGGATATCAGACATCTCTGCGAAGATGCGGTTTGATATGGGACCTGTTCGATAAATGAGGAGAATAATGCAGGACGAGGAATGAGAAGTGAGCCGGACTGTAAGAAGCTCGAACGTCGTAGGAACGTTAGCAACCTGCAATTGAGCAAGAGAAGTTCCAGGGACGGAAATGGCTGCGATTCCACCGTGATTTGTCGCCATTGTATCAGAGCGAAACCTTGGGCGAGGGCGATCCACCACGTTGAAACCATTAGAACGAATGCGCGAGAGACTGACTGATCCGGTATCATGCCAGGTTTCCACTAAAAGCATGATGTCAATGTCATGGTCAGTTCGAAGATCTAGCAGGGAATCCACCTTGTTTTCTAGCGAGCGTATGTTGAGTAGACTGAAAGTAAGGGGTCGATCAGGGTGAGTGCGATGACGCTTTGTAGTCTCTGAAGGTCGAAGTTCCCTGTACCCGCGATCACTGATGTCATTGGTTGATAGGGAATTGCATCCCCTCTCGCTGTCTCCCGGGTGCACGATGCTGAGAGTCGGTAACGTCAAGGGAGAGAGGAAAAGAGGATTCTGGCACGCGAGCGCTGTAGGCAGTCTTGTTTGTGGCCTTATCACTGCTGCTGACAGGGAAGGTAGGATTATTAGTCACTTGGCTGGAATCACAATAGAGGTCGCAGCGGTCGCAGAGTTGAGACTGAGACGATGGACGTCGGATCCTGTGCAGCCATAGTGCGCGCTTGACACGGCGAGCAAGGGGAAATTTTGGCTGATGTAGGTTAAGGAGCTGATCACGAGAATAGGTCAGGACATACCACCAGGGAAGTTTTTGGGAAAAAATGATGCATCGAGCAGAAACCAAGATAAGAAACACTGCGCAAAAGTACTCAAATGGAGTTTTCTCCGTGAGTTCGAAAGAGCCTGATAAATTATGTACACCAAAGCGGAGCGTGGATAACGAGGATTCAGGCGGTACAAAAAAATGATGGTTTAGGCGAAAAATATTGAAATAAAACGTGAAGAGAGTTTCGCAGAGAACGCACAGCGCGAGGCATCGACCGCCCTGACTGAATGCAGCGACGCGATTGATGTTGTAGCCAGCGAACAGCATTGTCTGAAACAGATGATACTCATAGTTCCTTAATATCAGCAGGTAATGAGTGCAGCGGACACCCTTCAATTATATGAAGCATTGTTTGTGGAAGTCCACAGTCGCAATTAAGGTAGTCACGTGCTCATGCTATCGAAAGGGCCAACGTCGGTTCGATACCTGTTGAGGACGCACCACAAGCCAAGAGGGAGTTGGAAGCCTGGAGGAGCACGCTTTTGATCATTTATCGGGTCTTCGTTGTGGACTGGCAACTTCTCCCACCATTCTCGCCATTATCTATTGAGATCGAAATTCTTCTCAGGTGGGTCTCGCCAGATAGGGTGACGAGAGTGGAATCGCAGATATGGATGATCTAAAAGGTCATTGTTGATTGGCATTTCTGGTGTGGCCATTAAGGCTGGTTCACACTGAAAATCGCTGAATCACTGAGATAGCTGAATCGCTAAATGTTTGTGATAGACGCACTGTCAATCGGCGGCGTTTTGGAAAAGTTACCGGAGGACTAATCACTTGCATAAGCGTTGTACTATTCGTATTGATATTATCGGCGCGCTTGAATTTGGAGCGCCATAATCATCATGTCTGGTTTCAACGTTCGACTTGCGCTTTTGGTTACTTTGAGACGTGAAGTTATGCAGGTAAGAAAAAGATGATTGTGGGTCAGAAGAATCTTCATGATGCGCGAAGAATTAGGAAAATTTCGACTTGTCATGCAGATGCTTGATAATGACCAAGTAGGGATATGTAGGTAGAGTGTCGACTCAAAAAAAGTATATGTATACATTGAAAAATTGTATATCAAAGGATTCAGTTACTTGCGGATATTACGTTCCCGTGGTTGATTATTTGAGCACTTTTGAAGAAAGTCAAAATTTACTAATTTATATTCTACCGAGATGACTCTTCTATGTAAGTAGTTAGATTTCAAAAAGAATGAATATTTGCTGAAAAGCATTCTCACTAAGCGGAATTCAAGTTGATTATCAATGGAATTTCATGCTTTGTATCATAGTGAAAGTCTTCATGAAAAAGTCGCGATATTATTCGTGCTTTCTTGGCTAAAATTTCAAGTTTTTAATTCAATTTTCATCGGCATAATTTTATGATTCACTAAATTCATGTTTCATTTCTTGAATCTGAATACTGATGAAAACCATATGAACCATACTGATGAATGAATACAGAGAAAACGGATTACAACCAAATCCAAGTAAATTCCAATGTATCGGACTGGGAGGCGGCGGAGCGAATCTGAAATTCAGGATGAAAGACTCGAGATTGGAAAATATGCAGAGTATTCAACTGCTAGGGGTTAATATTGATAGAGCTTTCACATTTGAAAACCAAGTGAAGAAACTTACAAGAACCATAGCTTGGAAGTTGAGTGGCATACGTCGTCTGAAGAATACTATAAGCCGTAACATCAGATGGAGACTTATTCAAACGTACGTTATGCCGCATTTTGATTATGTGTCGTCTATATATCTATTTCTCCCTGCATCTTGTAAACGAAAGATGCAGACTATGCATAACCGTTGTCTACGAATGGCTACCAGAGCATTCACAACGCCGATACCAGAACTTGTCAAGTCGCTCCAGACATACGAGTTGGAGCTCAGATGGCATATGAAGCTGTTTAAGGTGATACAAGCAGTCTCCAGAACAAAGATCCAATACCGAGATACAGCAAGCATGACAGAGTTCATAACGAAGTACCAGCTGAATCCAGGCTATGCTCCAATCGCTCTTGGAGAACTTTTTGTGTTGTCGACGAACCCCATAAGAAATGTGTTTCAGTAACCGAAAGTGAGATCTGTGAAAGCTGGTGAGCGTTCACTGCGTTTCTACGGCACCAGCTTCTGGAATAAGGTTCCCATGGACATCCGAAATTCAAATGCAGCTTCTATGAAAGTGACAAGTTATCTGAGAAGCTACCTTCAAAGACAAAGTGGCATTACTGCATCGTGACTTGACTTTCCAAGTTCACTCTATCTTAGTTTCCTTTTTTTACTCCATGTTTTCTAGTTTGTTCGTTTGAATTTACTGTATTTAGATTAGTCACATGCATGTCACATGTCGTGAATACAATACAATACTAATACTGATGTGTCAAAGTTAACTGAAATTATTGTCTTTGAATATGTGATTTTGCTCTGCCAGTGATATGATCACGCTTGAGAAAATACTCTTGAGGTTGAGCATGAAAGTAATAGGAACCCATCGAATTGCTAATTTAGCAAACATTAAACCTCCAAAGCTGTCATGAGAATCTGTGAAATGCCATCATTCCTTCTGCATTACAATCATGATCACTCAATTCCGTTGCAATTTCTGCAAACCTGCAAAAATTTGCATATCTCACATTTTGTGACGATATCACCTGTATCTCCCTCGAGTTCATCTAATAAAATCGAAAGTGTATACACATTGGGTATTTAGTAAATGCGGAGTTACCACTCTACCTAATATACTTACTATATGATAATGACGAAGAAATGTTTTTTCTACCCGAATGAGTCCAAGACGATTTGATTATCTATTGAAACTGGTGGAATCGAATATTACTCATATTGTACCGAGAAAACCAATTCGTTCAGCGGAAAGTCGAGTAGTAACTCTACATCCTTGGCTTGACGACGTCGCTTAAAAAATTGTTATAAGGCCACTTTTCTGCCTTCTGAGTTGCACCGCTTCCACTTTTCATCTTCTTCTCCTTGACTTTCTTCCGTCTCTCAAACTTTTCCATTTCCTCCTTGCATCACTTCCTACCTAATGTTATTTGTAGATTTATTGCAATTGATTATTCGATGTTATTTGTCAATTCATTGCAATTTGACGATGACATTTGTCAATTAATTGCAAGTATTCGATGACATTTGTCAATTCATTGCAATCTGACGATTGCATTTATCAATTCATTGCCGTTATTCGATGGTATTTATCAATTCATTGCAATTATTCGATTCCATTTATCAATTCATTGCAATTTGACGATTGCATTTATCAATTCATTGCAATTTGACGATTGCATTTATCAATTCATTGTAATTTGACGATTGCATTTATCAATTCATTGCAATTATTCGATAGCAAAAATCAGTTTATTTCAATGTTGGTGTGTTATTGACTTCTCTCAATACATTCAATATAATACGACACACCTTGCTTGCCATAAATAACATGCTGTGAATATTTTTTTACTCAACTCCTGCCACACATCTCATCCCAACCTGCAGGATTTTATCTCACTCCCGCTAGTTTCATTGGAAGCCACAGTTTGAAGAGTCTTTGATATTGGCAAAGACTCAAGGCGTGGTCTGCGTGACAGTGTTAGTTCAATAAATTACGGAAATAGACTATTACGCAATGCGGAGGTACCTGATGAATGAAGTAAACTGCCGTGTAGAGAAACACTTGCGTGTAACTGTCTTGAAATCTGGCATTAATCCGTGCTGATTGTAAAAGCAGTGTTCGACACAAACCACCCACCAAAATTCGCTACCGGTATATGGTTTCTGCACATCTTAACAGGTGAGTGAAGAAGTTGCTATAAAGGTGAGGCAATAGGCAAAGCAATAGATCTTTGAGGAATTATACACTGTAGACTGTAGACAGCCAAAAATCAGACAAAATAACAGTGAAAATGATCAGACAATTGCAACAGACAACATGAGACAATGAACAACCAAAAGTGGCTGTTCAGAGCAGACAAGATGAAACAATTATTCGCCAAAATATCAGAATATTCTGTCTACTTTTCTAAAAGTATTGTCACTCAGACTCAAAGTGTTTAAATATGATCACACTATTCAATATCAGCTAATGGCAGCTAGTCACTCCTAATCACATAGGTTCTAACTCTGCTCCACTCATTCACACTCGCATTATGAACAACTCTGATACTTCACAAGTCCGCTGTCTCAATGTCAACTTTAGGGAAGTATATAGACCCTTAAAAGCTGCAAAAAACATTGTAAAAACAGAATTAAAGGATGGCATCAATAGGTCAAATATCCACACCTGTTATTGCCATGCCTCAAGGTGTATACAGAGAACCCTACTTATTTACAACATTGTATATTCTATAATTGAAAATTATCAAGGATACCATATAATTTCAATAAAAGTGTATATATTAGTCATAAGTAGTATGATAGGCATTAAGCGCAATAATGTAAATTAGTTCGTGCGATGAGACAAAAATTGTCTGACAAGCAGGAAATTTGTCTGATAATACACAGTAACTGCCAAAATACTGATGTGGCTCACAAATTGTCCGATAACACTGTTCAACATAAAAATTGTTTTCTGGCTAAAAGACATTGTTTCTCGGTAAATCAAGTGCGCTGATCACGAATTTGAACTTAGTTTTTGTCCTTGACCTCTAGTTTTCTTTCTATACATGTACATGTTTTTTATGTCCACAAGTCGGTTCATACCTTAAGTCTCAGATATTCTAACTTGCGCCTGAACGTTCATCTCGGCATTGCGTGCACTAGCACCACTGATGACGTAATTGTCACGTGCCATTGAGACGCACGCGCACACAGGCTTGCTAGACGGTGGAACACAGGTCACCCGAGCAAACCCTTACATTGAAATCTAACGACACAAGTCGATCCATTTTAGAGTTTTATGATTTTCGTCGCAACATGTCGCGCTCCTGCAAACGGTCACCGAACAGTTTCTGTTACATATGTGGAGAATATATTTTGAGAGGTCGAGAACAAGCAATTACTCCTACGATAGAGGAAGCATACGAGAAATACTTTCAGTGCAAATTGGGTGATCAAGACAAGCCCTGGTCTCCACACAAGTGCTGTTCCAACTGCGCAGTTACATTGCGAGGGTGGCTGCATGGCACTCGTAAAGCAATGCCGTTTGCCATTCTGATGGTTTGGAGAGAACCCAAAGATCATACGACCGACTGCTACTTCTGCTTGACTAATGTCAGTGGAATCAATTCCAGAAATAAGAAGAATTTCAGCTATCCTAACTTGAATTCAGCTTTACGACCCATTGCTCACAACGAAGATCTACCTGTTCCGACTCCGCCTAAGAAATTCGATGCAGCAGAGCAGTCAGGAACGAGTGGCAGTGAGCCAGATGGTGCAGCGGTGGATGCGGAATACGAACCTCCAACTCATTCGACCGCACCACATCTCATAACGCAGGGTGAGCTTAATGACCTGACTCGTGACCTCAGTCTCTCTAAGAACCAGGCAGAACTGTTGGGTTCTCGTCTGAAACAGTGGAACTTACTTGCCTCAGGCACAATCATATCTTCATTTAGAAGTCGTCAGAGCAACTTATCATCTTTCTTCGACATGCAAGACACACTTTGTTACTGCCATGACATTGATTCTTTGTTCCAAGTGCTTGGCGTAGCTCATAAGTCAGAAGAATGGCGATTGTTCATTGACAGCTCCAAGCTGAGTTTGAAGGCAGTTCTGCTCCATGTAGGGAACAAGCTCCCTTCTGTTCCTGTCGGACATGCAGTGCACATGAAAGAGTCCTACCACAATCTTGAGACACTGTTACAAAAGATCGAATATTCAAAGCATCAGTGGGTCATTTGTGGTGATCTGAAGGTCATCGGGCTACTACTTGGCATGCAAAGCGGATACACGAAGTACTGCTGCTTTCTGTGTGAGTGGGATAGTCGGGCAAGAGAACTTCACTATGTCAAACGAGACTGGCCACGACGAGACCAGCTACGGCCTGGTCATTCGCTACCAACCACTTGTAAATCCAAGAAAGATACTGCTCCCGCCCTGCACATCAAACTCGGGCTCATGAAAAATTTTGTGAAGGCGATGGACCCAACCAGTGACGGTTTTCAGTATTTACAGAGAAAATTTTCACGCATCAGTGAGGCAAAGTTAAAGGAGGGTATCTTTGTTGGTCCACAGATTCGTCAGTTGATGTTGGACAGCAATTTCGACGAATCGTTGAATGTGAATGAATTGGAAGCATGGAAAGCCTTCAAGTCAGTTGTAAACCATTTCTTGGGCAACACTAAGGCAGCCAATTACGAACAGCTGGTTGATGATCTTCTTCGTTCTTACAAACAGTTAGGCTGCAACATGTCTCTCAAGATACACTTCCTTCATTCGCACCTGGATTTTTTTCCTGCCAACCTTGGGGATTTTAGCGACGAACACGGAGAGAGATTCCACCAAGAAATCAGCTACATGGAAAAACGCTACCAAAGCAAGTTGAGTCCGCACATGTTGGCAGACTACTGTTGGACTTTGCAGAGAGAATCACCAGAGACCGCGTACAACAGAAAAAGTTTAAGAAAGAACTTTTAGCTGCATCATGGTAAAGGTTTGCAATGACTTTTTTGCTCTCCTTTGTTTTGTGTGAAGCAGTAAGTAAATCTGCTGATGTCATATATTGTAAAGGCAAATAAATGCAGAATGCATGATATTTTTGTTTTTGATTTTAATACAGTGAATAGCAAGGCGGTAAACTAGTGATCGAAAACGGGCAATATGACTAAAATTACTATAAGAAAGGATTCAAGGAAAAGTGGACTTGATCTTATTCTAATAAAGATCAGGGCCCTTGTGCAGTCCCCCACATTTTCAATGCTGCCCATGTATTAGGGTTAGTGCTATGGTCTGGGTAAGGATTTAGGGTTAGGATTTTGGATTGTATGTATTTAGTTTTAGGGTTAGTTTTAGGTTAGGTTGGGGCCTAAGTTTTACCCTGACCCAAACCCCAACCCTGACATCAACACTGGCATCATGGAAAATGTCGGGGCGGGGGACTGCACAAGAGCCAAAATCAGTGTTTTTTTTCAAAATCATAATCCTAAATATTGACCGTAGAAAAAAAGTAGAGGTCCTAGGAAAAAACGGTCAACGGATTTGTGATCAGCGGCACAGAATTAGTAGGAAACGACTAATTTCATTTAGGAAACAGACAAAAAGTCAAAAAATGTTGAACAGTGTAATTGGCTGTTTATAGTTTACAGTGTACATGTAGTACGAAATATTGAGGATACAAATCAGGGGGACGAGGAGCTATTCAGCTAATTTCTAATGATGCACTTATATACAATTAGATTTACGCTGCACACTCCCCTTGAATCTCTGTAAAACCATCGCTCGACTGTGGAGGAGGCCTCTCAGCGCCTCCAGCGCTTTTGGTAAATTCAAAAACCATTGCAAAAAGTCATCTTTTTAACATTTGACCTCCACAGTGACCTTGAATATCAAAACAATGATGATATTCTGACTCGTTGTGATGAACGCCCTCATTTGGTGTATTTTGTTTTGAATTTGGACCTTAAGTTTCGGAAATATGCAAGAAAGCGCTGAGCAGGGCGCGTTTGTCATAGTTAATAAAAGGAAAAGGATTTTTTCTACAATTTTGGTTCTAGACCCTTTTTCACACAGTTTAAAAAATTGTGTGTATAGCATGTTACTTCGACATGTAATGGCTGCATGGCTGTAATAGATGCTATGATGAAGCAATCTCATGCACGAGTTGCGTAGAGAACTTTATTTGACGACGTGCTATGATGATCAAGGACAGATTGTGATTGACATGTCTATGATTATCAAGAGTATTTGAATAGAAATTTAGCTTCATCAATCGTGAAAATATCTATTCACAGATCTAGTACCAAGGTTGGACCTTGGGATTTGGGTCGACCTTGGGTAAGTGATACAAAATTTGGGCTTCCTATTAGTGCTGAATATATGCAGATCAAGTTACAAAAATGAAAATTCTGACTTGAATCTTAGGAGAGCTTATATATCATAAAGTTCTGATATTTTATCAAATTTCCACTGGATTCACAGAATATTTCAAAAATGAAATACTTGTGATTATTAGCTGTTTTATTATGGGCTTGACAATACCGCGCATTGAAGGTTCATACATATTGTATCTACTGTAAGTTTACATGTATTTTGTTGCATCTGTGCATATTGAATTTTTATATATTCCGTATATTTTACATCTTCGCAATAATCTTTGTACCCTTAACTTTCTGCGATAGCCGACATTTATCCAAAAATAAATTCATTCCGATTTCGAATTCTAAATATGTTTAACCATGCACTTACTGAACAGCTATAATATTTATCAAGTTTGTATTTCCGAATGATAAATTGAAAGTAATTGCTTTGCTAAGAGCAATGTCTGACTCAATCATAATCAAATCAAATATCTTCAATTAGTCAGTATATCAGTGTAGGTTGAATTAAAAGAGAACTTTATGACGCAGTACATGTACATCCTTGTGCAAATTAATTGAAACAACACTACATTAAGCTGTATCCATATCTTTCTTCTTTCATACATCTCGACTTATTCGAATAAGTATCAATACTCCACTTTCATGAGATTGAATAGTGTAGATATCTTTCATTTTCAAGTAATCATTCAATCCATCATCACATTGTAAGTGCTTACACCAGTTGAATTTAAGTTCAAATTTTCATTGAAATTGTCATATTGACTATATATGGTTGTGTAGAGAGGTTTCTCTTACGTTGATTCTTTACAAACCGAAATCTTTTCTGAACCATTTTCTGTCGACGTTATAGATGTTTCACCAGCGAAACGTATTAAGATCATTACTTTAAAAGAGCACACATCAAAAACGTACCGACAGATTGCTTCAGTTGTTGGCGTGAGTCTTTCTTCTGTCAGTCGCATCATCCGACTTCATTGCAAGACTGAATCAATCTCACCAAAACGGGCGGGTCGCTGTGGCCGTAAACGGAAAACTACGTCCAGAGATGATGCTTATCTATTGCGTGAAGGTGTAAAGGATCCACGGAAGTCGAGTGATGACCTCAACAGAGACTTACATAGCAAAGGAATTAAAATCAGCTCCTCTACTGTAAGGCGACGGTTGTTAGCGGCTGGTCGAAAAGCGCGTCGTCCTGTCCGAAAGCAGCTTCTGACAAGAAGAATGAAGCAGAAACGTCTTAACTGGGCCAGAAAGTATCGACATTGGACAAAAGAGAATTGAGGAACGTTCTCTTTTGATGAAAGCCATATGTTTGTCCAAGGGCAGCGTCAACATGTTCGGAGATCAGATGGTGAGGTGATACGAGATTCCCATATCAATCAAACGGTTAAGCATCCACAGAAAACAGTGTTTTGGGGTTGCTTCAGCTACTTCGGTGTTGGGGTTCTGCATCCAGTTGAAGGCATGATGCGTTCAAGTAAATATGTCGATGTTTTAAGACGGCTGGCAATACCTGAGCTGTCGCGGAGATTTCGGAGTGGAACTGGAATTTTCCAGCATGAAATGGCTCCATGTCACACGTCCGCCAAAGTTAAAGGATTTCTTCAACAAAACCAGGTTACAGTGCTCGACTGGCCAGGAAATTCGCCGGATCTAAATCCGATAGAAAACCTCTGGTCAATTTGCAAAAGTCGCCTTCGAAAGATGGACTGCTCAACAAAAAGTAAGCTTCATCAAGCTGTCTTTCAGGTTTGGTACAACGATTCAAAAATTGTATCTGATTGTGAAAACTTGTAGACTCCATGCTAGAGCGTGTTTCCATGGTCTTAAAGAACAGGGGGGGACATATTAAGTATTAGGTATGATTTGTTCTTAAATATAGCAATTCAATGATTGGAAAAACGTGTTTTTATTAAATTAAGACTTTGTTTCAATTAATTTGCACAAGGATGTACTTAGGCTACTAATTACCTTTATTTCAATAACAAATCGTTTTCCACTAATACCACACTTCTCATGGGCCCAATAGGAATTTTGGCCCATAGAAGAATCTTTATGTCAGCACAAAATACAAAGAATGCACTTCGTCTACTTGATTTTTCATTCATTTATTTAAACTTGCGCTTGGGTTTTCGGTTTTAACCCCAAGTTTTGGCCCAACCTTGAATGGCGGGACCTGTGTTCTCCTACAAGCCAGCAAACAATAACGACGATTCATTGAAAGACAGACATCTGTCCTGAATCATGCGAGCTTCTATCAAAGCAGTGTCAACCGTGCTTCGCTCTCTCTGAAGGATATTCACATTGAAATCTTCAATGTCAACAGCAGCACAATTACAAAGATGCCACTCAATGCACTCTTATTGACCTGTCCTTATTCATAATACTCCACTTATGTTCTTGATACCTAATTTTAAAATACCGTGAAGCTTTAGTTATGTAACTAGCATTTCAAATGCGACAATTACATGTAAACTCATAAACAGCATTATAACTATTACAATTTATCTTTTCATTAGACTATTTAGACAACGGGACAATGTAGGACCAGTGGCATTAACAAGACGAACATTGAGATTATGCTTGCGAATTAGAGAATCATTTGTTCTATTTGTACTATCGTTAACAAAGGTCATTTTTTAAGAAAAAGGTCATACATTAATTAATATTCTTTGTATTGTAGTGACGCTTCATAATCTTCGATTTCCGTCTAAAATCTTTTCCTTCCCGTTTACTGCTATCACTTAATTAGATTTACTATCATTATCAAAGTAAAATGCAATCTGTCTCATTCTGATAGCAAAATATCGATGACGTCTCCAATCGAATCAATGTGAAGAATTTTGGTACCTGTCCATTTGGTTGATACCTTTTCGTTTGTATCCCTTGTAAATGATTTTGGTTCTCATCATGATACCTGCTTTGGTTCATTTGATGTATCTAACCTATATGGATCTATCCCTTTAGAAGGCATTAATAATGTCTTTTCGGTAGTTGGAAACTTTTTCCATTTATCAAAACATGAAACGATCGTAAAGAATTTGAGTACGCCTGATTTTATGGATCTTTTACGACTGGCCATTACATCCGACATGATATACTTTAATGGGAACTATTATAAACAAACAAAAGGACTTGCTATGGGCAACAATCTTTCACCAATCTTGGCAATAATTCACATGAATTTTATCGAAGAACAAATTAAGGAGAAATGTGGTAATCAAATCATAATATAGAGACGATATATTGATGATATCTTTGTTGTCAGCTTATCTCCTATCGATGATATCCTCCCATTGATAAATGATATCGACACAAACATCCAGTTTACGATTGAACTGCCAGTTGACAACCAGCTTCCTTTTTTAGACACCAAAGTTGTACGATCTCACTGTAAGCCAGCACCACTTAAAATCGAAGAAACCTGCATCCTAAAGATCCAAATACTAGAATTTCAGGAGGTTGCGTGAAATAGAATGTTGACATACTAAAGAGAACAATAACCCTAGTGCGCTAGCCTCCTAAAACGCTTTGCTTTAGGATTTTTTTATTAGTTACGAATAGTGTCTTGCTTTAGTGTGTGATTTAGTAGGTGCTGGTTTAGAGTGAGGACAATAGCTTCCATACGGGATTTTATTCCGTAGACCTTCACAGCAATCATATAATGCCATGGGAGAGTTGGGTGCCGTGGCAGAGAAAGATAAACCGGCTACGTACAGAGTGTCTGCGAGTACATCGCAATTGTTTCACCATGAGCAAGATCAAAGATGGACTATATTTTATGAAAAAAAAGATTTCTGGCAAACGGGCACCCTTTAGATATTGTTGAACGATACATGAAACCAAAACCAGTGAATGAAAGCAAAAGAAGACATAGAAAAGAAACAAACAGAAAACAAATATATTTAAGGGTACTGTTCATTAATGATTTCCAGGCAACTAAAATAAGAAAAGAGTTTAAAAGTTTCCAGCAGCATTTGTTTGATTTGAAGCCAGTTTGTGACCCAGCCTAATTTGAAAAGAAGTGTTTCATTTAAAGAAAAATTATTTTGTACTAGTAATTGTTTGTGTAAGAATAATAGTTTTTGTTGCATGAAAAATGTTGTTTATCAGTTGACATGTAATTTGTGTGAAAGTTTTTATATCGGTGAGACTTTTCGTTCTTTTCGTCAGCGTATGCATGAGCACCTTACAACTGATTCAAGTTTATTTCATAAACATTTTGTTAAAACTCATGGTATGTTACCTGACCTTTCATTTGTGACCCCTTTTGCTTTAAAGCGAGGATTTGCTAATACGATTGAGCGGAAGATATCTGAGAAGGATTTCATTTTTAAGTATCGCCCAGATATCACTGTTTATTTAGTATGAGAAGTAAGACCTCTGAGTTATTTGTGTTTGAATTTTGTACTATGTTAATTCAGTTGTTTGTAAGATAATTTGCCCACTGTCAGTGTGATTTCATACGCTTGAGAAAGAGACATTCGAAAATTTGGGAGTATTATATGATTTATTGACCTAAGATGTCTATTTTTCATTACATCTACCATAATGTGAAGAATGTATTATCCTGTGAGCATCTGACCACATAACCGAGTCATCCTGATCTCACTGAACAAACAGCAAGTGAGCTCGAAGAAAGCGTTTGTGAAATATTAAACGTCTATTGCCGAATTTCTTCGCGTGTTCTGTTGATGTAATTTTCTGTTACACTTTCTATCGAGACAAAATCATCCTAAATGATTACTCAAACTGACAGAACAGCACACACGAACTTCAATATTTAGTAAGGGAAACCGAAAGATCTGATGTTAGGTAAATGAATATTTTAATTTCCACCAGTGCTTCTATTTTGTCTCATTCTTAGAAGTTTCTGAGATTCTATTGTGCATGTCAAGCAATTCATCTCCCTTGCTTACGTGTAAGCGACCTGTTAGGTACTTTTACACTTGATAACTCATTACAAAGCTTGATAATGTTATTTAACTCTCACTTCTTTAATATATCGAAGAACCAAATAGTCAGAATTAACGATTTTCTGAATTTCTATCATTTTGTTAGACATTTAAATGTTGTGCAGACGTCATTTCATCAATTGATATGCGGCATATTATCATGATTAATTCTAAATTATGCGGCTTATTACTATTAATTACAAATTTTATTTATATGTTATACAAACTTTGTTTCATCAATTTATATGTAGGCTGCTTATAATTGTGCTATTTATTTTTAAAGTACATTCAAAACACAATTGATTTTATTAGTGATAGTTTGTTCCCGTAAAATCAATTATCTCATTAACAAACACTAACTTCACATTAAATTCGATAATCATGCGACTTACGTATAATGTCATAATGTTTGGAGATTATGTGAATGACATTTATTGTGATTATTATTTACATTGTAATAGTGCAGAAATGAAGGTTAGATCAGTGAATTTAACCTTAATTAAGAACGGCGGATGTCTTGCTATGCATCGCGTTTTAACAATTAACAACAATGAAATTAAATAAACGACAGACTGAGCTACGAGTCACTTATGCGACTGTGTCAATTGGCAAGATCATGCCCTCACCACCACACATCAGTTTTCAAGGCAATAATAATCAATGAATAATAACTCGTCACAATTGTGACCGCCGACACTAAGGCAGGTAGCGGGGATAGATTGTCCACCAAAGGACCTTAAACCATGCATACATGCTTAAACCAAAGGCATGCAGGCAGGCTAGCAAATGGACCATTTAGTTCCTTTTTGCTGCTTTCTAATAGTTTAACCAGTGTTTGCAAAACGTAAAGGATTGTTACAGTGTCTGATCGACGCTCCGACATAAAGTTTGATGCAGCGTTTTTGAGCGCTATATTGTCCTCCTACGGGAATGATTTGTCTTATGAAAGTTCATGCCCAGGTATGACGTCTGATTGTCATCATCTCGCTACCAATTCAGTTTTTGTTATTCAGATCACAGAATTAGACAGGTCGTCTCTTCTTCCGTTTGACTAGAAGGGAAACATTGGAACATGTAACATAAATGAAATGACACAATCTCCTGACTAAATACCATAGCAATCGAACAATGAGCAGGCAGTTCAACATTAAACACGCTAAATTGTGCAAAGTTTCAGTGACTTGTCAACCGGATCACACAGCAAAGAGACACAGACGATGTCAAGTTCTACAGAGAAGTTTGTGACGTTTTTTCATGCGCCTGCTAACTTCTTTAATAATGATCGGAGGGCCCAGAATAATCGAGAAAACTTTTGCGCATTGATCTGAATTCTTCGAATCTGAATGTATCGTGGCGATCGGAGCATTTTGAAGGAATTCACATGAATCCGCAATCGATGTACGACTACTATTCCTACCTCCGTAGGTATTAAAAATTTCTTTTTGCCCACTTAGTACCTGCATGTGCCATCGTTTTGAATCAGTTTGCACTTATAGAAGAGTGATACGCTTAAACATTCTGATTCTGTGGATGAGATAACCGAAAAAGAACAATGCTATGTGAATTTATGAACAATCTCTGAAGTGGAGTCGTTGTTTTAGACAATCTTAGACAACTTTAGACAATTAGGACGAACAATAGTACCCCTACAATTGTAAACGTGTTGAAGATGTAAATTTTAGGTCACCACACAATCGCATCTAATGCAATTAATATGTAGTATATATATTATATCGATCAAAGGCGAATTTCTATGTCTTCAAAAATGTGAATAAAGTGAGAATTCCTCAGCAAATAATTTCTACCTTTGCGAAAATGTCCGGCACAATTATCACATCCTAAAGAGAGAGATTGTGTGTGATCGTTATCTTTCATGATCAACTTGCATGTAAATTACTTTTCATTGCTATCATTCTGCGCAATCTCCAGTTGAAATAGATTGTATTTTTAGTGGTCTAATGCCACACGAACATTGACTGAGGGACGGTATCGGTGACAATGATTAAGATAGGTCGAAAACCAGGGTTTTCCCTTCCCCCGTAAAATGCCGCAATCGCTTATCAAAGTTCGGATCATCTTTGCGCAGCTGCAAGCAATGAATAGACATAATGAGCTCATCCGCTGACAATGACAGACAACGATTCAAGGAAAACAATAACAATTATCAAAAACAATTACTCGAATACTTTCAAGAAAAGAGATTTACCATTAAGATCTAGAGTTTGATTTAACAAAGGAGTTTTATCATTTCTTAACAACGCTTCTACTACACGAGTTTCAAATTCATTATGTCCTATGTATTTAACAGAAAAAAAATTATTAATGTCATTACTACAGTTTGGACACATGTTCAGATGGCTACTTACGGCTGAGTTACCTCTTTTATGTTCTTTAATTCTTGGATGTAATCTCCGTTTCGTTTGTTCCAAGTACTGGGTATCAGGATCAACCTGACATTCAAAATTATACACAACGCATGATCGCATCAGCTTATTTGTTTTTTTCTTTCAGACCAAAGTACTGTCCTATTTTGCAAGTGCTGAATATTATTTTAACATCATGGTCCAATTTCCTGAATGCTTTAAGTAATTTGCGTCGGAATTTTATGGATGTTTTACCTACAAGCGTATCAAAAACTTGACATCCTACCATTCATCTTTCTTCGCTGCTGTTTACCCCCACTATATTTTATTTCTAGGAACTTTTTTATTAGCGAGTTCATGAAATCAATGGGGATATGAGTTGCTCAATAGAATTTTTAGAATCTTTATGTCAAACAGTTTCCAGCTTGAGCATACATTATAGGCTATAATGCGTGCTCTATACAAACACATCATACAGCACTCTCATTCCTTTAAGTAAAAATAAAAGTATTGAAATCTGTAAGTATGACAAATGCAACGATGTGGTAATACTGGATAGTGAGCAGTATATTGCAAAAATACATGCTATTGTCAATGATACGATTAAATTCGAAAAATATGTGTCTCAAATAATTTAGATAATCATCCATTCTGCAAAGATGAACGAAGATTGACGTACTTTTTGAACAAATATGTGAAGCCGAAAATGCCAATTAGCACTTTCAAGAGAATATGTACCACCTTCTGGTTGTTCAATAGGTAAATTATATGGTACAATTAAAGTTCATAAGGAAAGCAAAGGAACAAGACCAACTGTCAGTACCATTGGCACTCCAGCATACGGTTTAGCTAAGTATTTGGACGAAATTGTTAAAAAAGCAAATCGACGCGTAGTATATGCTTGGCTCAACTAATCAATTTATTCAAGAAATTGAGACTGTGAAAGACAAATTTGACTCAAATAATTTTTTGAGTTACTACTCACAAACGCACCTATAAATAGAAGTAATTAATTTAGCCACAGATCTGGTTTATAGTGAAAACAACAATAGTAAGCCCCTATATGATAAAAGCATCTTCCAAATGTTATTAGGTTTTGCGGTCAATGGGTGTCTTTTGATGCCTATGTATATTGCCAAGTCGATGGCGTTTATGAGCTCACCATTGGGTCCTACGTTAGCAAATCTATTTCTTTCTAACCTTAAGCAAAGTTACGCAGTAAATTTGGTCACGATTGCATTATAGGAACATCAATTTCAGAGAAGGAACCATGGAACCCCTCCCCGACTTTTCAGAGCTCTACACAAGGGTAGAATAAAGTTAAATCAAGTCAATGAGCAGACTATTCAATTTCTGAAGAAATGGCGATCCCTTATTGACTGTAGCTCACCGCAGAAGTACTCCAGGTAGCTGAATTGACACTTTCCCGCTATAGGTTATGTCTCAGCTGATCACGATTCAGGTCACGTCATCTCGAGTGCGATTTTGCTCTGACCACAGAATTAGACAACTTGCTCGGCAGTCTTCGTTACCTAGAAGGGAAGGGTCATATATCGTACACTATCGGAAATGGCACACATTCTCTCAAACAATAAGCTGGCAGCCGACTTTTGGACAACAGCCAGTGAGTGAGTGGCATGGGTGTTGTAATATAATTTTGGTCACACACGATCATGCATCACAGTCTAGGTTTCATTCAGTGAGGAATGCTGAGAAAAGGGTAGTGGAATCTTCAGGTGAACCAATTTTTGTGCGCCTGCTATCTTCTTTATTAATGATCAAAAGGACCAACATTTGGAAGAAACCTTTTGCGCAATGATTTGAATTCTTCGAATCTGAAGGCGTGGAGATCGAATCACTTTGATGGAATTTACAGTAATCCGCAAGCGACGCACGACTGTTTAACTGAAAGAGTTAAACAATCTAATTCTGTGGACCTGACCATTTCTTTCACCAATTTTCTATTTTCCAAGAATTTCACGTGAATGCTCTCACTTTTCAGGTGATGCATAATCGACGTCAACATTTCTATTCCAACCCTGACATCGGACCTCCTAGACAGCGACTGGCTTTGGGAGGAACACGATGGGAGGACGGAGGTCCTACAGTGAGTGGCAGACGTCCTCGCCTTGGCCCACGACCACCAGGAGCTGTAGGAACAATGATGAAGACGCCAGGAATACCAGTGGTGAGTCAGGAAGATATCATCGACAACATCGTCATCTCATTTGACCGCATGGTCGTCGGCGCTGGTGAATTATTGACAGGAAATGTGACGTTCGACGCTTTCGCCTTCGCCCGCCTCACTGGTTTGGAGATGCATTTCCTGGGCGGCAGCATTCTCACCGTCTGGTCCTCGGCAGCTGCAGCGGAAACCTGGTCCGGGGCCGTGGTGCCGAAGTTGCGTCGAACTCATAATCTTCTTACTGAGAGAGTCCATCTGGTGGGAGATTCATATCAAAATGGGGATTTTGTCACCCTCAGACCTGGCAGTTATTCCTTCAAGTTCAGTCTCTCACTGCCTTCTCAACTGCTGAGAACAAGCGAGCTTCAAGGCTTCCTGATGGACAACTCTTTGACCTGCGTCACCAATTATTTTGCTCAAGCCCAACTGTCTCTGTATGAAGTAGATCCACTGCAGCATCAGAAATTGATTGAGCCGATGATAAAGTAAGTCTAAGAAACGTATTTAGACAGGATCCGGATTTCATCCTACTTTGCGGAAAGTCTCTGTTTAATTATTGTCACAATTTCTCAGTAATAGTAATAATTTACAGGCGTGGCAACGGCAAAGGGAGATGAAGGATCTCCTCCTTGAAATCACTTCTAAGGCAGCTCTTCAAATGCGACATCATGCTGGCATTCAGGGACTGGAAAACATTAATTGATTGGAAATTGATTGCAATAAGTTGATTGATGAACCATCTTCAATTCAATTCATTGAAAGTGTCAATTATTCCAATTAATTTCAATTATTCAACCGTCAAAAAGAGCTATCTATAGAGCGATTATCATAAGTTATACAATATATCCTAGTATGTAGGCCTACACAGTCGATGATATGATATTCTGTAGGTCTACTCGTATTTAAAACGTAAAGATGTTTGATTTTTGCCTAATGAGAAGCCTGTTCTTCATTATCTGTAGCATTCATTTAAACTTTCATTTAAAGTATTTGACTAGTATATGTAAGTTAAATGTTATACTTTTATTATTTTAATCATTAATTTTATTAGTAATTATTAATTTTATTTTTATTTACTTAATGTATTTTCTCTTAGATGAAGCTCAATTATCGTTAATCATCGCGATTGTCAGAGTGGCTGGAACTATTGAACTATTGAACTGGAAAATATTGCTCTTGAAGAATAGAGTAGAATATAAATATTAATCATCAGTCATTGCTTAATATTGTTATCAAAATTGTATTGTCATGCAAATTAGTTCAACGAATTTGTTGATGGAAAAAATGTATGTGATTACAGGTAAATTCTATTTCTGTAAGTGTTTTAATGCACCTTCGTAGAATGTGCTACAGAATTAACATTCTAAATATTTATCAATCAAGTGTCAATCATGTTGTTAATTTTCCTAGATTTGGCAATGATGAAAATAATTGTAATTACATGATTGCTCATGTGATCAAATTTATTGATTGCTGACGAAAATGAGACAAATTGAAATGAACCCTTTTATGCATATTGAGCCCTTTTGAGGTTATTTTGACCCGTATCTTTTGGGATTTGATCCCAAAGTGGCAAAAATTAGTAGCCAAAAGGAAGAGGAGATCAATGCAATTCTAATAGCACCTCTCATGACTTCCGCAAATTGCATCTAAAGATAAAAAATATATACTTCACAGCGCAATAATCTCTATAAATTTATTTTTTGGTCACCTAAATATATTTAGCAAATTACAAAATTTACAACAATACTCAGACATAAAAATATGAAAAAACATGTCCTTTTTGTATTTCATGTTTTTATCTATGATTATTGCTTCCATAATATAACATCAACATGGATTTTTGAGGGCAACAATGTAGGACATTTGAGGGCACGTAAGCGCCTGAAAATGTCCTACATTGTTTCCTGAAAAAGCTATGTTAATAATGTTGTGCGTAATTGAAATGAACTGCGCAGCAATGTAGGAAAAAACAGGCAGCAATGCTATGAATACACATGTAGATATACGCTGATTGAGATTTCAAAAATGTCTTTCACATGCATAGATAGAGAGAAGTCATCATTACGGGATACATTGTTGCCTTCCTTTTTCCACATTGTACCATAGCTCAATTACGAACAATAGTGCTTATGCTTTCCAAAGAATGCATAAATTTCAAGCAGTACAATAAACCGTCTTTATTGCACTCCTTCATTAAAATACATCAGCGCATAGAAAGTCTTTCATCCTCTAAAGCGGTAAATTCTACATAGAAATCTCAAGAAATCCTACGCTATGATGGTGGGTTTGTCCACTGTTTTGGCGAATTTCGTTTTTTATTGAAGGACATGTGTAATTGTGATCCAGAACATTGTTATTGCCAGAACTGCATTGATTATTGCCAAAGTATGTAATCTATTTCTTTGTTGCTCTCACATATCTTTGTTCTATATTATGACTTCATTGATCCATAGACTTCTAAATTTCTCTGGACAGATAGGTGAGCAAAATTTGAAATCATTTTCTACATGTTCAGGCCAACCAACAGTTGTGTTACAGAAGATCGAATGTTGTAGCTAATCGAAGGGATAGATGAATTTTTGAAGTGTGTCTCTTGTACGATTCAATCTAATGCAAAATACCAAACAAATATGCCGCTGCTGGTTGTCAACCTAAATGCAATGATAGTGTAACACCAATGCATTCCGCTACATAACAAGGAATTTTGAATCTGTATAGTTAGTAGAAAGTATTATATCCCAACTAAACATTCCGTCTTGTGTGACCTCTGCTTCCACGAACCTGACGATAATGCCACCACGAAGGACATAGATCATTATCGCTTGAAGAAAGTGAAAAAATGAAAAAATGAAAGTGCAAAGAAGAAAAAATGAAAAAGCGTAATCTAAAGGACAGAGCAGTCAAAGTTCCTTTATGTCTAAATTCTTCTCCAAACAACTACAAAGTTGCGATTCGGCAGGGCCACGTTTTTAAATACATGTCCTGGCAATGGAAGCACATTCGGAAGATTCTTTGGAAAGAGGATTTTGTCTAAAATCTACAAGGAAATCATTCTATCTGGGTTTGTGATATCTCAAAGCGATAATGGACTACAAAATGACGAACATAAGTTGAAATCTTCCCTTCAGCGTCGTCTGCGAATGTTCGCATCTATCACGTAGAGAGAAATCCATTCCAGCAACCACATATCATGTATCACAAGTTTTCCAAAGTAATTAATCTGATGACTTTTGTATAATATCTGGATGACCAGTCAGTACAAGAAATTCGAAATCGGATTCAGTTATGTAATACTTGGGAAAGCTGACAAGTTACTGGTGCAGTTAAAGTATGGACGGAAGATTAACGCTAGATCCTACCAATATCATTGAACATGCTAAAGGACAATTTCGAGAGGAAAAGAGAAGCCACCGATTCCCACACTTTAAATGTCCTGAAATCAAGAGGAACAGAAAACGGAGCTCCTTCTTATATTTCAATGATTACAATGATGATGGACTCAATAAGCATTCCCAACCTGAGCAGCCACTTCTGAGGTTGGAACAGATATAGAGTGGTCCGACCTGTGATGGAGACCCTTCTGAGAAAAATGACAAGTACTCGAGAAAGTGCAATCGGATTATTTTTATAAGTGTTTTGACTGGACACGTCAAATGACTGGAGCAAATTATTTTATCTCCTTGCGTCATCGCACAGAGAGTGAAAATAAAATAAAAACAATTTCTTTATTGAAGTTTCTTGGACTCTGAGAAATGTTGATGATAGAATATCATGCAGTCAACCACAGAAGATGAAATGTATCCAGGATGTAAATGCTTGCATGCAAGGACTGATTTCAATATGAATCCTACTAATTGAGATGATGCCAGTGGTGCTAGTTGAAATGCAAAAAAATGTGATTCCTGTAGTGAATGCACTGTCAGAAATATTAAGTTGGCAATGCTCGACATCCCTGAAACTGTAAAACTTTTGAATAAAATTTATCATGGGGGTCCAAACGCATCTGTGCTTCAGCCATGCATTCTTTGGTGGAGGGTATTCTATGAGATCCAACTGAGTAGTTATCTAAGAGAAAATAGTTTCTTGCTTTAAAAAATGAAAGGATGGTGCTCAGAATAGGCTATCGATATATCATTTCTCTTGGTGACTTTTCCGATTACTTCTTCTCAAAATCTTGGTGTACATGCGTACATGAATCAGATTTCCGAAATTTCAATTAAATATTTCAACAGCATGCGCAAGAAATTTGTTCATGACATTTCAGATGCCTCATTTCTGAGACTTATTGGAAGAAAAATCGCAAAAATTAGCTAATAACGCGGAGGCCTAGCACATGTATTCAACGCATAACCATTCATTCTCATGCGTCCTTCCTCCCAATGTACATAAATATAGACACATACTGTGCTTTACCTGCATTGTTCTGGCAATACGTTCTCTAAAATTTGATAACGCTTGATGACAGTCTATTTGCAGTAGTCTAATTTAGGATTGCTGGCCTGAACATGTATGAGGCAAATTTCAACCTATCTGTCCAGAGAAATTTAGAAGTCTATGATTGATCCTTGATTTTCAAATGCTTGACATCTTGCTTGATAAGCACTATTGTTCGTAATTGAGCTATGGTATAATGTGGAAAAAGGAAGGCAACAATGTATCCCGTAATGATGATTTCTCTATCTATGCATGTGAAAGACATTTTTGAAATCTCAATCAGCGTATATCTACATGTGTATTAATAGCATTGCTGCCCGCTTTTGTCCTGTATTACTGCCCATTTCATTTCAATTACGCTTAATATTATTGTACGAAATTTCTATGCAAAGCAATGTAGTGCAATATCAAAGATATATTGTTATTGCAGAATATCTATAAACAAACACAATTTAGAGGGCAACAATGCTTCATTTAGAGGGCAACAATGAAAATGAAGTCAATGATATCTAATATAATTAGCAAATTCATTACACCTGAATATGGACATTCAAATGAAAACTATGGACATGTCGCTGGATATCTAATCCATCTACGCATTGAATACAAAAATGTGTCTTTACTTTAGCCAATGGTATGATTTCACGAATGTATTTCGTAGTCATAGAAATTTCGTAAAATAATATTATATCATAGCATTTTTTGAAAGCAATGCATGATTTGTCGGGCACTAACGTGCCCTCCAAATCACACATTGCTTTCAAAAAATTCTATGATATAATGTTACATTAACATAGCTGTTTTCGGGCAACAATGTAGGACATTTTCAGGCACTTACGCACCCTGAAATGTCCAGCATGTTGTCCTCAAAAATCCATGTTAATGTCATATTGCACTCCTTCATTGAAATGCATACACACATAGAAAGTTTTCATCTCTAAAATGGTCGATCCACCATGGAAATCTCAAGAAATACCGCTGATATCTACAATTCCTTGATAAATAGAGGTGGATTTTTGACAGCTATAAAATTCTGATGGTCATAGATTCTGAAGATCCTGTGGAATATAAAGTTACTTGCTCAGCTCGTGCAAAGATATCCATCTTAACTGCATTATTCTCGATCAACAGCCTATGTCCTTCGGGCTCGTGCGTGGATGTTGATCTCGAAAAATGGAATAAAGATAGATACTTTGCACTTGTTGCGTAAATAACTATTCTTTTCAAAAAAACTTTAATTTTGAAAATAATTTGATCATCAAAGTGCTATTTTTTCCAACCCATGCACTCATTGACTCCTTATCTTCAACTAGCACATCGATGAAACAAAATTGGCATCAAACCGCAATCAAAACAAAGTGCTTGAAGTGGAATATCAAAGTTGTGATGTATTGCAGCATGATTGATCGACATAGCCTGTTGGACAACGGAAAACAAATATGAGACTCAATCATGCTAAGTGTAAACAAATGATTGTAGAACGCACCAAAAATTCCTTTATTGAACCTTACCATGGTATACAGCTAGTTTCGGACTTGAGCATCTTGGGAGTGACCTTGAATGATAGACTAACCTGGGATAACCATCTCGATCGTGGTATTCTGACAGCCTCGAGCAGACTACATGCCATCAGACTCATTAAGCTGTTTGTTTCCAAACAGGAATTATTAGTAGTTTTTAATGGATTGGTCTTATCTGCATTGATGTACGCCTCTCCGGCTTTTTGTGAGCATTCTGCATTTGTCAAAGGGAGGCTGGACAGACTGCGTAAACGTGCTCATCGCATTATATATGACTTGGAATGCACCTGCTCAGCGACTCCGGACTTAAATGAAATGCATAAAGACCTACTGTGAGATTCTTCCATAAGTGTCATCTCACAGGTCATCCTCTGTACTCTCGCGTACCGGCATTATTGCCGAGATAAGGGAAATATCAGATGCCATTTTGTTCAACCTTGAGACGTCAAAATTCATTCTTTCCCTGGATTTCTATTATGTTGAACGGTTTGAATGAACATTTTGTGATTTAGCACAAACCCTCTTCTTTATAGAAAATTAGAGTGCCTAATCCCATCTTTCTGTGGTTTCATGTGTGTATTTTCTCTTTCTCTGTCAAGTTACTCTTTAATGTCAGCATCATTGTATCTAATCCATATCTTACTGTGACATTACTTTCTTTGTAATTTTGATTTCTATTTCTACAATCAATAAACGCCTATTATTATTATTAATAAAGAATGAAAGAATGAGAGGGCAGAAGAGACAATGGGCTTTCCGCTGAGTGGACTGACGACCTTTATCTGTCATATAATCTCACAGTGTTGTTGAGTATTTTGCAGGCCGCGCCGGTTAGTGGGGCAGATTTCTGCGTCCCATTCCTTCTAAAAACCGTTGGAATTCTCATGTGATTCGCATCCCATTCCATCAGACAAATGTTATCCAACTCTTATCAGATTTTCATACTTTGTTGTCATAAATATGCCATCCTTTTATTATCAGAGATGGGAGACGTTGCTTGTTAGACAGCAACTTCCTATTCCACTATTAATCGTCTTTTTCTAGGATCGTTGGTGCAATCCTCGTGCTGCTATTCCTGTCTTCAACTGTAATCACGAGCAGCTGATAGTAATATTATGCTATTCATACTCTATGGGCTGTAAAAGCGACAGCCCAAACGATAGTTGAGACAGCGTGCTGAAAAATGTAGGTTAATAGGGGTATAACGAGCTAGCATGTATTTTGACTTTAGGCGCAAAATATAACTGCACGGCATGCACAGTATACTTCATATGAATGGCACCTACTTATCTATCCATTACAAGTAGCAATGTCTGAAGCAATATTGAAAAAGATGGTTTCATTCATCAAGCTCTCAAGGAAAATGCAAACGCGCCATCAATCATGTACTAAAGCGGACCTTATTGACAAATACATTTTTGACTTCACAGCTGATTTATACCTACTGTACATCTCTAAAACATATTCTGTGAAATTCCTTACCAGAACAGTGCCACAAGAATGGAAGATTGGCTCAATTGTTGCTATTCCAAAATCATGTCCTCCTGTCATTGACAAATTGCGTTGCATTATATAACTATCTCTTCCGGTGGGCTATTAGACCGTGTTTAATTGATTGATCTTAGAGACAAATTTTACCAATCGTTTGGACCTGATAAGCATATGGTTTTCGTGTATAATTGTCCACAACAACAGCAAGCACTGATTAAAATGTTTGATGCTGCTTTTTAATGTTTGACGTTTGATCTATATGAAAACACTATAAATTTGAAAATAATCGGCAGTTCAAAACAAATATTTATTTATTTATCTTAAATCGATTTATTGAGTAATTCGATGATTTTGACTACTTTGTTAATATAAAGTCATGTTACATAGCTTTTAATTTAACTTCATGCCATCGAGTAATTGACATTTTCCCTTTCGTAAACTAAGTCATTGTATCAATAATAATGTTGATTGATGCAATAACTGATCAATATTGCATCAATAATTGAACTTTCAATTTACCATGAATTCTCGGATTCATACCATCGATATCCATGCTCAGACCATGAAAATCTTGGCAGTAATTGGATGTCTATCCATCTATAGCATTTTCTAATATAATGTTGCGATGTTTTTAAGTATGATGTTACGATATTTTGACATACGATGTTTTCATGTACGATGTTTTTCATGTTACGATGTTTTCAATGAAAGTCATGCTGCAGCAATGGGTTATGACGATGTGTCTAATTTTGGAGTATATACAGAGTGTTCGCGATCTTCTTGCGGACTTTTGTTAGTAATATTACAGTGAATGTCACTGCGTATTGAACAAAGTTTTTGGATAAATTAGTTATTTGCAGGTAGGCCTGCACTCGAAGGCAATTGGCGCACTATCAATGAATAAGATTGAGTTTTATTTCATTAGATATAAAATCAATTATGTGGAATGGAGCGCATTAGCTGCTTTGCTGAACGTTAACTATGCTTTTTCAAACTGTTCTATAATTTTTACTATCTGGTCTCTTCCTAGAGGTGACTGAGATTGCTCCAGTTGCCACTTTTGTGATAGTAGGATCGTAAGAAGGTCAGACGTTTTGAAAATTCCGACATCGACAGCCAAACAGTCTCTTTAGCATGAGCATTGATTCTTTGGAAAAGCTGAGTATGGAAACTCCTTCCAAGGCTCCGAGGAAATGTGCGGATGACCACAATACGCGGTTTTTATGGATGTGAAGAGGGTAAATATCGTTTTAGCTTTCGAAGATGATTCCATCAACTTACAAAGAAGGGTTGATTGAACATGAAGTCGAATTTTCTGTTTCCCGAAAGCAATGTAGTCCTTACTCAAGGAAGTGTTATCAAACATTCGAAGCATACAGTTTTACAGTAACCTATTTGAAACCTGAAGTTATTCCTAATCGACTTCAAATTCATCTTTTGATGATTGGAGGTTTAACATACATGACATACTTCAATATCAGTTTTAGTGATCACAGTTTTCTCAATGGGAATGTCACCCTCACGAACTCTCACTTGATTAACGCGAAACCGACGCAATTACCTCTGACAATTTATTGTTCTATGGTCTCATCTCACTTTACGATTGGATAAGTTGCCAGAAAATGGAGGAAACAGTCAATGTAGAAACAAACGCACACGGGCATTTTGTTGAACAAAGTGCTTCCAGTCAAGAGACACTTACGAAATCGAACATGGATGCACCAATAGGCTGGGACAGACATAACCACATAGGGCTCTTGAAAAGTGAGCTCCAGACATCAAAATTGAATAATCGCTGAATTGATCGAAATAAGCCTACTCCCTCTTCTACAAAAACCTGGACGTTTCACTGTTGGACTTCTGGGTCTTTGCGAAATGGTGTTTAATATGCACCGGGCCCAAAACATTTGCATGAATTGTGACGAGGACTAGCATCATTTATTGGACAACATAAACGCAGATTAAGTAAAGAAGGGGTTAATTAATTATCGTGCTTAAAAACACTTTGTCATGCGCCGTTAGCTTTGCACACTCTGTGAAATAGGTCATATGGAATTTGTTTTATTGTTTTGAAGTAAAAGTATTCAGTGAACTTCGACATTTGGTTCTTTAAACATGGTAAAACCTATGTAATGCTACACAATAGCAACTTCAAAAAAAACCGCAAGAAGATCGCGAACACCCTGTATGACTTGTCACACGCATTCGAAACTGTTTGCAAAAGTTCATAGGATTTGTACATTAGATAGAGTGGTAACTCCGCATTTATTAAATCCCCAATGTGTATACACTTTCGATTTTATTAAATGAACTCAAGGGAGATACATTCGGAATTGTTTCCAAATGTGAGATATGCATATTTTTGCAGTTTTGCAGAAATCACAGCGGAATTAAGTGATCATGACCGTAATGCTGAAGGAATGATGGTATTTTGCTGATTCTCAGTGTCATGACAGTCTTGCAGAGGAGATGTTTGATAAATTAGCAATTCGATGGGTTCATATTACTTTCATGCTCACCTCAAGAATATTTTCTCAAGCGTGATCATATCACAGGCAACCTGCAACTGACAGAGAAAAATCACATAATCAAAGACAATGATTTCATTTAACTTTGATGGGTCCACATCATTATTGAGATTCTAGAAATGAAGCATAAATTTAGTGAATCAGAAAATCATGCTGGTGAAAATTGAATTGAAAACTTGAAATTTCAGCCAAGAAAGCACAATAATATCACGACTTTTTCATGAAGACTTCTATTATAATACCGTTCATTAGATTTCCTTGATTATCAGCATAATTTCCGCTGATTTCATTCCTTTGATATCCAACATGCTTCATACGACTTATATGGGGGCTTCATCTCCGTAGTATATAAATTGGCAAATTTTGACTTTTTTTCAAAACTGCTCAAATAATTTTATGGACCGCAGGAACTTAATCTCCGCAAAAAACTGAATCTTTTGATATGAAAACTTTTACTGTATACAGACACTTTTTTGAGTCGACACTCTACCTAAATACTTGCGCTATGATCAGTACATTTCCTACTTGTCAGCATTATTTCATGACAGATTTCCTCTTACTTTCATTGATTTTCAGGTACGTCAGTACTCAACGTAGTTTCTTCGTCGACCGAGGGGATGCAATGGGCCCTCAAGGACTTCATCAAACCATTTCTGTAGGACGGAGCAGAAGACGAAAGAAGCGCGCGATGCTGCACATTGCCACTCCTTCCGATACTTGGCGGCCAGGGGATTGGCTATCAATCACTCTCCGATCATTGGCTACTGAAGGACTTCCCGATAACCTCACTGGTCCATTCTACTCTGCTGATCTACTGCTGTTTCAAACCATCGACGTCCACGACACTCCATTGGTTCAAACAAGGTGCTTCTCTAAAGTCGAAGGTGTGGATTTTCTGCCGACCGCCACAGGTCCTAATGCCCCGCCGAGAGCCCCTCATCTGGCAGGGAAGACTTGGTCAGTATGCGAACTCCATTGCCGTATTCCCAGTTCTGCCATTCCGTCTTCTATGGGCCGTTTGCTGTCAGTTTCATACTTTGCAGAGCTGAGGGTGATTTACAAGGCCCAGAAACTGGTGAGGGTGTCGTTTCCTATCAGATTGGTGACAAGAAGTGCCAGCAGTAATGCAATTGTGACAGAGACTGTGGCGAATGAGTCAAAGGTCGGTAATTTGACGATTGAAATCAAAAGTATTGGAAAACGGAAAAGGATTGGGTGCTGCAGTTAAGCTGCAGAAATCTAAACACGTCAAAGTCACATATCAAATATATTTTTACACAGCTGAAGTCTTGATTTTGTCTTTTTCATCTCGTCACACCCCGACAAAAGTCCGCATTGGAAATGCAACAGGTACGGAAGGTGAATAAGGAACAGAGATGGAGCCGGCAAAATTTTTCGTGACCGGTAGCCTCTATCGTCGCTGGGATGGGGCTCGTTCCTAAGCCCTTGCTCGCACCATTGCCCGCAGTTCAGTTATTGCTCCTGAGCCTAGTATATCAAGTTTCTAGTCATAGAAATATACTACTTATATAGGAGCGTCATCTCGGTAATTATGAATTTGCAAAGTTTTAGCTTTCTTAAAGCTGCTCAAATAATTTTTTGAACCACGGGAACGAAATCTGCGCAAAAAATTGAATCTTTTCATACAAAATGTTTTACTGTATACAAATACTTCTTGAGTCGACACTCTATTTATATATCCCTACTCTATGACTAACAGCATCGATTTACGGTTCAGAGAAGCCATTTCATTGTGTAATGAAATAAAGGTAAACCAGTACATGGAATGTCCATTCCTTCATTTTCACAGGTTTGTTAGTAAAAACGATATATACATGTTCAGACGTTTCGAGCGCTCGCCCGTCTTTTGGGGAATTAGCGATAAAATGAGACAAACCAAGCCTGCTTTTATATATAAACAACAAGGAACAAGATTCAGTGTTCAGAAGCTTGCCATTTCTAACTTCTAATTGATGCTAGGAGAAAGATGTTTAATATGTGTGGCCCCGCTAAGCGGGTCTCAACTGGGTCAGTGCACTTTTCTACTATGGAAAGGTCTAAATCTTCGATGTCCTCTGCCCCCTTCCACAGCTATGCGTTGCATGTGTTCATTCCTGCGTCCTTATCAATCAAAATGTTAAAACTAGTAAACTACGTCTTGTTCTTGTATTAAATGGTCTATTGGTCTGACCAATATAAAATTCACTGCTCAGCGAGCAAGAAAATTTATCAATAAGATGTCGGGTTGTGCAATTAAACTTGAGGGCTAAAAGGTCACAGATTTTGCAGTTATTGTGCTTTATATTAATGTTTTCTACTTTTTAGAGCGTTGTATGTGGTTAAATTTGGATTACTCAGAAGTTTCATTGGCAATTTGTACTTTTTTATAAGCTTTCGTATTTTCCTAATTGTTCTATCGTTAACCCTATCTGGCCTGGGGAGGGGCCGATTCGGCCCCACCCTATATACTTTTTAATCTCACAGCTGAACGACTTTGTGTGGGAAGTCTACTTTCCGTGACTTTTCCTAACTATTAATTGCGCATCTTTTGGGAGAAAAAGATTTAATTTTGGCCAAATATTTTGGCCGTACGAGCTAAATGAAAACTAGTTACGACGCCTAAAAATCGTTGGAATTTACCTTCTGCTCTCATTTCAAACTTTTTCTCGAATAAATTTATGTAGTGTTGCATAATAGACACAAATTAATGATTTTTATAATATGATATTGGGATAGTATTTGAATGCTTTTTAGTCTTATATCCTCCATATACTACTTATGAATAAATAGTAGAATAATGAGCATTTTCTCATTTTTTACACGATTAATGAAACTTTTTCAAAAACGCATCATTGTAATAATTGCGTTTTTGTCTTCATTTAGGTTTCTTCGTGATAATATATTCTAGCTAATGATAGATTGCCAATTTGGAATGAAATTCTCGCACATGAGTGGTTGCATAATGTCCTTTTTTTTGGTCAACGCGCTGACCACTAAGCCTAGCAGCTAATTCAGGAAATTTTAGCTTCCCTATTATAAAACCGACTCCACCACTGAAAAGATCATGCCCGAAATATAGTATGCATGCAATTTTATTAAATCTGAGTATTTAGTTTAGGAAGTCTGAAGGGGGGGGGCGAATCGGCCCCCCAGGCTGAGACATTTAAAAAAGCCCAGGTCAGATAGGGTTAATAGAATTTAGGTTTTAGTAATTACATCTTTTATCGTCGACTGCTTCCTTTTTACTGATGTTGGATTTTTTATTTTCCCAGTCAGGCCTACGAAATCCATAGTCCATAAACTTCTTATGTAGATTATCCTCGGCTTTAGTTTGCAAATGATTATTAATGTATCGTTTTCTTACATAGTTAGTACTGCTCTTAAGGTAATTAGTTTTCAATCAAGGCGTCCATTATACGGGAGGTGCATTGCAGCGTTTAAATAGAAGACAGTCGCGGCCTTCGTTAAGGCAAATTTACTTTATTGTTTTAAAAACATATATACAGAGCCCACGCGTAACAAAAAAGTAAATTTTTCCTAACGATGGGAGTGACTGTCCATTCATTATTTTTGACGTGTTGGGGAACAAAGCTATCCTTGGATAGAGCTATCCCTGAATGTTGTGATTTCTGGTACCAAGTATAATTTATTTCTTCGTTACTTATGTAGACAGTTATGTCTAGGAAATTGAGGATTTTATTTTCGGGTACCTCTCGAGTGAACTAAATGAATGTGTTTGGTGAGTTGAAAATATATAGTATCTGTTGTCTCAAGTATACCACGCTATCGAAAAAACGGATTGGTTTTCTCTTATCTCTATTGGGCCAGAACGCAACATTAATGGTGGCTAGCGGCGTTGGTTAGCAATTCACGTGCTACCTACTACACGATGAATCGACTTTCTGTTCTTCGTGCGTCAACTCGAGAACTATTTCGGAATATTTCTGCGTGAAGACTACTTCGGCGAAAAGACTTATTTCACAGTCTCAGAAAGAATCAATTTACAAATGAACTACTTCGTGACATTTTCTGCTTACCGAAGATGCTGCCTCCCTTACATTGAACTTGCTATACGAAAAACATGAACGTCAATCCGTGGGATTTTCTAGTGTCAATGCTGTTTCTCACCTCAAGGTCGATCTACTATTACCAAGGAGCCATTACAACTCCAGAAGTGCTGATCAAGGAAACGTCTCATTACAATTCCAGAAATTTTTCACATTGCTTCGGACGTAGTGTGTCCTGCTAAAGCTGCTGAGTGTCGCAATCTAAAAGTGCTTTTACTAAGCAAATACGTTTGACCCAAATAGCGATGACCATTATAGCAGTAATAAAATGATATTTCAGTATCTGCCGTACAGAACAGGTTACAGACGAATTTTCAGCAACAGATTTCGACAGATTAGCATTTATTCACACGAAACTGGTTATGAGTACGATGTTACACTGAGGGGTTATGCACCAGCAGCGCGTCGTGTTCCACCAGCGATTCATGATGCAGTTAAGACAGAACTCGAGCGCATGGTTGACCTAGGTGTTATCCGGAAAATAGACGGACCCGTAGAATTCTGCTCACCGATGGCAGTGTCTTACAAATCTTCAGGTGCATTACGCATATGTACAGATTTACGACGATTAAACGAAGCCGTTGTCAAAGAACCAATGCAGATCCCTACTCTCGATGAATTACGTTCTCAGTTGCGCAATCCGAAAGTTTTCAGTCACCTCGACATGCGAAACGGATTTTGGCAAATCCCTATTTCCTCTAGGACTCAGAAAGTTCTAAGTTTTTCAACTCCGTTCGGTAATTTCTGTTACAAACGGCTATGTTTTGGCATATCGTCTGCCCCGAAATTTACACAAAAGTAATGACAAACCTACTCAGCGGAATTGATAACGTACTGATTTACATTGACGATGTTGTCATAGCCACTTCTACGATCGAGGAACACAGAAAAATTTTGAAACAAGTGCTCGACCGACTTGATCAAGCAGGATTAGCCCTGAACAAAGAAAAGTGTAAAATCGGTAAAAGTTCGATCCAATTCTTAGGACATTTATGGTCTTCCGATGGTGTACAGCCATCACCAGCAAAACTACGTGCTCTCAGTGATATGCCTATACCTGACTCCGTACAACGCCTTCACTCCTTCTTAGGACTAGCTGCTTACATTGGCCAGACTTCAACCCCACATTTCAGTTCTATCGTTCAGCCCCTTTGGTCCATGGTACGAGAAAATTCGACGAATGGACAGCCTCACGGGTATCTTCATTCAACACAGTTCGCGAATCTCTTCTAGAAGCAGTAAGACTGGCATATTTCGATCCTAACAAGAAAGTTGTTGTCCAAAGCGATGCTTCAGGTACCGGCATCGGCGGAGTTTTACTCCAGGACAAGAAGCCCGTTCTCTTCGTCTCAAGAACCCTCACTGATACGGAACGTCGTACGCACAGATCGAACGCGAATTCCTCGGAATTGTTTTCACCATCAAACGGTTAGAGAAATACCTTATAGGCATCAACTTCGAATTACAAACCGACCACAAACCGCTCGTCAGCATTTTCAAGAAGCCGATAGATTGCCTCTCGAATCGCCTTCAACGCTGGTTGATTACAACCCAACATTTGCAATTCAAAATTGTACACATTAAAGGCAAGGATAACGTTCTCTCCGACTGCCTCTCGAGAAATTCACTTACCGGAAATAATCCTACTCCTGAAGAATTAGCTGAGTACACCGTTTGCGGTATGTTACGTTCTTATCCCCTTACATTGAAAGATGTCGCCGATTCGACCGCACAGGATCCTTTATTACTACGCGTTATCACAGCTGTACAAACGGATTGGTCTGATCCCTCTTGCAGAGAATTGAAAGCCTTTTACCACTGTCGTGATGAATTATCACTAAAAGAACAAAATAATGGAACTCTTATCATGAAAGCGAACAGAGTTGTCATACCTTTCCTTTACGAAGAAAACTGCTTGATTCTACGCACGAAGGCCACATGGGAATCAATAAAATGAAATCCTTTCTACGTGCTTATTGCTTTTGGCCTGATATGACGAATGACATCAAAGAATATGTCAGAACTTGTACGCCATGTACTATGTATGTACCAGACGCGAGGAGACAACGCTCCACTTACACCCGTGGCCGAAGTAGAGACTGAACCTTGGAAAAGAATTTCTATAGACCTCACAGGACCTGCCGATGTTCTGGACGGACATGTTTTACTTACGTTGATAGATTCCTTCAGTCGTTTTCCAGAGGCAACCTTCGTTACACACGGAAATTCAAGGGAAATAATTGACGTTCTGATCACTCACTTCGCCAGGTACGGCATCCCTAAATCGATCACGACGGATAACGGTACCCCATTCGTTTCTCAAGAGTTCGAAGAATTTTTGAAAAATTACGGCATTGCTCATTCCCTGTCTTCTGTGTACTACCCACGGGCAAATGGCATCGTTGAACGCTTACATTCGACAATCAAAAACCGGTTAAAACGGATAAGGTCAGAATCGACTTCAGCCGGAAAGAAATCCTTGACACGAGCATTGCAAACCGTACTTTCAGACATCAGGTCTACACCAAACGAAGTTACCGGCGAATCGTCCTTCCAGCGACTTTTTAACCGCCCAATGTCGACCAAACTCGCTTTACTATCAACATCCCAAGAATGCAACAAGCCTACTTCTCCACCTAGAAATGTTTATAAAGAGTATGCGAATAAATGGTCAGTCAGTGATAAGGACTACAAACCGGGCGATGACGTTTTGGTTCGAAAAGGTGACCGAAAGACATTCACCGTGCATGGCAGGATTGTCCGAAAAGTGGGGAGATACACATATGCAATATTGATTAATGGTAATTTGCGACGTTACAATCAAAGGAACATCAAACCTGCAAAGGCGATGCCCTCTGAAGAAGCTCTACGTGCCTATGATTTTGTAGGAACCGACTTGCTGCCGATTAACAGCTCTCCTCCCGAACCTCACTTCTCTTCACATACGAATCACTCAACAACCGAACACCATCCACAACATACCGACAACGCCGGATTACATCTGTCCTCTCAACCTTCTACTTCTAATCATAGTACTCCACATACAAACCCTAGAAAACAATACAACCTGCGTAAACGATTTGTATATCCTAATTGTTACAGAGTGTGATTCCCTGACGGTTTTCTCTGCTGTGATTTATCCAAGACTTATCTTTTAGACTTATTCAATCTTTGTGGTTATAAGAACTGAACTTGCACTCTACTTACGATTGAAATTTAGTAGTTATCGTGATTTTGAACTTTTGTTATGCAGTTAGTAATTTCTCTTCCTATGATTACCGTTCCGTGTTTCAAATTGCGTGGATGTCGAGTTATTAAAGTTGTTGGGGGATGTTGAGATTTGTGAACAATGTCAATTTATGTTAATTCAGTTGTTTAAATATACCGTGTATGAAACAGACACTTTCGCTTCTCAAGTATACCACGCTATCGAAAAAACGGATTGGTTTTCTCTTATCTCTATTGGGCCAGAACGCAACAGTATCATAGAGTAGTTACATTAGGTAGAGTAGCAACTCAGCATTTATTAAATCCCCAATGTGTATACAGCTACGATTTTATTAAATGAAGTCGAGGTGAACACAATTATGTAATGTGAGATATGAGGTATATTATCGAGGTATATCATTGACATCGCATATCATGAAATTATTCAGTCTTATAATATTATTGCGTATGAAAACTATGTCGAGAACATTTTGAGAGATGAACCAGCTGGATTTCGGAAAGACAGAAGCTGCTGCGATCAAATTTTCCTGATGCGACATACTACAACAATCTTCGGAATTCCGAGTTCCATTACTACTGGCTTTCATTGAATACAAAAAGGCGTTATTTTAATATCGTTCGAATACTTCATGATAGAAGCAAGTGTCGTGTGAATGTGGAAGATCAACTGTCTGACTCATTCGAAGTCAATACCGGTGTACTACAGGGCAATGTCCTTTCACCACTCTTTGTTTTGTTGATGACCTACTTGCTCTCGGCTACTGTGCAGGATGAAGATGGAATAAACTGGAGTACGTGGACACGAACGTTCTCACCTTAAATGGAAAAGATATAAAAGAATCTGCATCCTTCAAATACCTGGCAACCATACTATCCAGCACAAGCTCATTAGAAGAGATGAATTTGCAGCCGCCTAAAGCGAGGACATCAGACAATGGTAAGGTTGAAGAGTATCTGGAATTCGAAGGGACTCTCCATTCACATTAAATTAAAGAATGTATAAGAGCCTTTTTCGTCCTGTCTTACTTTATGGCCACGAATCATGGTACAACAACGACGCCATCTCCCGGAAATTTCTCGTCTTCGAGAACAAAGCTTTGCGCAGAATTCTCAGTGTTAGATGGCAAGACAGAATCCGCAACGACGTCATCCATGAAGCAACAAAAATGCCCTGCATCGATGAACTTGTTATGAAGAGCCGGTGGAGACTTTTGGCCACATGTTACGGAGGAATGTCCGGTACATCAAGGAGGCTATCCCATGGACATCGACTGGGACGCGCCGACGAGGAAGACCGCGACCGACATGGGCGAGAACGATGAAGGAGGCTGGAGACCGTTGGCAACAACTGGAGGAAGTAGCATTAATGGATCGCGATGAGTGGAGAAGACTGACGAGGGCCCTTACCGTCGAACGACGTTGGGGCGGTAACAGGTAACAGCATGTATTTGCGCTTGATAATAAACTTACTATCAAATTGATTTTATTGAGTTATCAAGTCTTAGGATTCACAGAATTCGTCGTACCGGTAGACTTCATACATGAGATTTTTGACAGTTATAGGTTTATGTAGGTTTTAATTTAAAATGAGTATGGATATCCATACTTGACTCGGATATAAGTGGGATCCATTTATGCCAGATCAACTTCGAATGGCTACCTTTTTTATCATGCGGTTTGCGCGAAAATTAATTTAGAATAAAAATGAGTTTTGGGTGTAGTTTATAGAATTTATTTAGAGTTGGTTTAGGATTAAATTTCGGTTGTTTTATGGTTCAATTTTAGAGTTTGCCTTAGTAGCCTATGTCTTATAGATAGTTTTTAATGTGATTGCTGTATAAGGTGGATTCGTGATAAGCCTGATAGGCCTGCACAACAGTCAACGTATAAAACTCATCAAAGCTCTGCAGACAAAATTGTGAGCGATTTTTTAAAATAATGCGAGGATAAGAATCAATAAAGACTTGAATTTAAATGTGCTTGATGAGACGTCTTCTTTCATTAAAGGTCTGCCTCTCAAAAACAGACGCGGAAAACATGTACATGCACATGTAGGCCTAACGGACAAACAAAAGAAATATACAGTCATAAATACTGCTATTCATCAACAAAACATGCCCTAATGTACAGCCATTTGCAAACGTCCGAGATCACCACCCAGAAATTTTGAAAATACCGGTAGTCATCCTTTATGCGATATCTAAGCCATGATTCCATCGTCATGCGTTGCTGCTGCATTGAGTCATTCAGATAATGTATCTATACACTTATTATGTATCTCTCACATTGCTGCTGCTGTAGCAAGGGCCAACCGCGTGCTAGGCGTTATGATTAAACCTTTCCAAAGTAGGGTTCCTGAAGTTTTAATGTCGATCTATAAATCTAATGTAAGATCCATTCTAGAATATGGGAGTATCGTGTGGTCACCCAGCACCAAATTGGAAGGATTTCAAATCGAGCGGGTGCAGAAATGTTTCACCAGAATTTTTCCTAAGTTGCGTCAGCTTGAGTACAAAGAACGGTTGGAAGAATTATCACTGTATTCTTTATCAACGCGCCTTCGTTATCGTCTTATTTTTCTTTTCAAAGCATTCAGTGGTATAACTTCGATTAAGCTGGGAGATTTTTTCACCTTTTCGTCAAGATCCCAGCGTGGGAATCCATTCAAAATACTGATGCCTGTACAGCACCACCAATACAGATCGTGTTTTTCACTGTCGACACCGTGCGGCATTGGAATCAACTTTCAGCACATGAAGTGTCGGCGGGATCGGTTGGCAGGTTCAAGTTAAGGTTGGTTGAATATTTCAGGCGCTTGGACTTGTGGTGAACATGAACACCTTCATGCAAACTTAGTGAAGTGTTCTTATAAAGTTTGATTCTATCGCCCTTCATGGGCTTGATATTTGTCACTTTTCACTTGTTATAACTTCATTTTTCATGGTTTCTGTATTGGTTCTTGACAAACATAACATTATTATTATTCTTATTACTGTAACCCATCAATTTTGAGATTCACATTTTGAATTCAGATTAGCTTTGTCGATATCATCAATCTTTGTCATTATACTTTGAAAGCATTTGCAAAAACGAGTTAATTTTCATCCGAGTTGAGAGCACAAATAGTGATTCCTCATTTGCAAAAGTGGTCGCAACGGCACCTTGCATTATACTTCAATATTTCAAAGAACGACGTCCAAAAGACAATTCAGTAATTCCAATTTACAAAGGGTTATCAGGCTTTGAGAAGAAGTGGACGAGCAAAAATGCATCACCATCCGGACTGACCACGTGATTCGTTGCCTTGCTGTGAAACATCCGGAATGGACAGCATCGCAAATTCGAAATGATTTAAGTTTTGTGAGTCCCTTACCATGCGCGGACACTAAATTTTTTGACGACTTCGAGTTAGTTTCAAATTGAAATCAAGGATGCCTGCAACCAAACCTCTTCTGTCAAAACTTCTGTCTCTTTTGAACAAAAATCTGTTCAAAATTGGATCGAACAACAAAACTTTCAGCTTTTGTCGCCTTGGCCCGGATCGAGTTCGGAAAACCCCCATAGAATATTGCTGGAGTGTATTTAAAAGGAAAGTGCACGGCAAATTCTCCAGCTCTTTAAGTGAACCAAAGAAATACATCCTGAATGTCCGGACGCAAGAAATATCTCCTGATTACTGCAAATCCCTTATTGACTCAATGCCCCGCCGAATTGCCAAAGTCCTGGCCATACTAATGTCCATTTCAACTTTTTATTATGTTAGTTCCTGACTTTTTTTGTATTTCGAGAAACATTATTCTTCTTAGAGGTCTTATTAACGAAATGATTTGTTTATAAGAAATATCCAATTGTAATACTTTGGGTAAAGCGTTTTTCCTCATATTCACTGAGTGGTTTCAGACTTTTGCAAATGACCCTACACTGCGCAAGGTTAAGTTGATGATCATTCTTCATATTGCCATTCAAGATAGGCCTGGTAACTTGCTCTACTATTTTGCGATCACATCATCGCGCTGCTTATATGAAGGGTGCCATTAATTCACAGTATCAAAATGCTGAAAAATATATAAAAATGATTGACAAAAATCTAACATTAGGTCTACAGCATTTGACTGTAGCATGAAAAGATATTCGTAGGGTATTAGAATAATTACAACTTATGTTGTGTTCTTTGTTAAATTTCAATGGAAATTTGATATCAACTCCCAATAATCCGATTCCTTCTTTTGTCACTTTCTCCTCTATTAGAAGCGACGCGTTGATTGAAAGATAAAAAGAGAAAAACTTATACACTACTCGAGTGATGCACAGGAACTGTTTGCAAGGTGTAGATGTAAAAACAATGCAATCAGCGCCTTCCTTTTCAGGTCGGTACACTTATAAGACACTTGCGTTGTATTCTCGAAAATTTGATTTCTTTTGCTCCTGGTAGTTGTATTTGGTTGGTATAATATATGGGTATAGTAGTAGTAGTACTATTTTGATGTGAGTAGCCGCGACCGAGGAGTCTTGGCGGGCCTCGCGCGCGCTCTATTCCCCGATAGTAGTAGTAAACGTTTATTGATCATCATGAAATGAAAATCATCAGTACAAGGCTATACATTAGCAGAAAGAAAATGACGCGGCAATGGACGAAAAGACACAAAAGTAATGTAAATTGACGCAATATAAAATATTAAAGTCAAAGACGATTAAATAGACGTGTACAGTAAGGAACAAAAGAGTTGAGTCGACAGACAGTTTTAGCTCGGGGCATAAGGAGTTTTCCGGAGTTGACCATACGTGGTGGAACCAAGAAATTTAGGTTCCAGGGGTCGGGATGCTGCATGGAACTGAAAAACTTCATTGCCTGATGATCTCTTCGTATGGATACAGGAGTAAACCTATCGCAACCACAATCACTTCCGCAAACAATGCGATCGCAACGATGACGTAGTCTTTCAATTTTATTAGACTCCCTTTGACACATACCCACGAAAAGAGGGCTGCAAAACTCCAAAGTACATAAAACAAATGCGTTATATAGCATCATAAGAGCTTCTTTATTGATTGAATTTTTCAGTGTGCGTAATATATAGATTCTTTGAGAAGCTTTTTTGCAGATCATCAATATGGGCATCCCAAGATAAGTCCATCTTGTAGGTAATACCCAGAATGCGCAAGCAATCACACAAATCAAATGTACAGTGCAAATTGATTGGACTTTGTTTTTTGAAAAGAGTAGCATTTGTTTTTCTGTAATTTTATTTAGGACCATTATACTCACACCAAGATCCAACGTGACCAATTTCAAACTTGATCAGTTCATCAATATTTCTGTCACGATTTATAGGCATCAGCATAACAACGTCGTCAGCAAACTTGACCGCAATCCCATAAGCTCGAGAACACTTAAGTGAACGCATGTGAGAAGCAAAAAGAAAAGGTGACAAAACGGAACCTTGAGGAACACCAGAATATACGGGTTGAGGAGTGCTTAAAGTTAAATCATAAATACGCACGACTTGTCGTTTATCACAGAAATAATCTGCACACCATGCCAAAACTGAGGAGGTAAATTCCCATGAGACAAAGATTTTAATAAACTTTCGTGTTTCAGGTAGTCGAAGGCCTTACACATGTCAAAAGATAAACATAATACCACTGTAGTCGAGGGAAGGTCAAGCTGTGAAGTAATGAAATCATGAAACCCCTTTTATCACCCCTTTTTTCTTTATGGCTGTCACTATAAAGATCGAATAATTGTTCTTTCACTGAACTCAGAACACACCTCTCTAAAATTTTTGAAGAAAGTAAGAGGACTGAGATAGGACGGAGATCTTGAAGTGATGGCTTTGCTTTCTTCGGGACTGGTGAAATATGTGCTAATTTCCATTTTCTTGGAATGCTACAAGATTCGATTGATAAGGAAATTAGATGAGTTAATGGGCCGGCAAGGACTTCTTTAGCTTCTCTGATCAACTTAGGTGAAAGACCATCGCTTCCAGCTGCCTTGCTTATTTGAAACTTACTTAACTAATCCAAAACATCTGTTACTGTGACCATCGGATTCCAAGGATCCCCATGTATGGAAGTGACTGATGGGGATGAGTCCAGTACCCCAGCATTAGGAGGATCTGAGAAATGCTTCGCAAATTCCTCACTCATTAAGCTAACTGCTTCTTGGGGCGATGAGAACGATCGTATTAGGGAAGCCAATGGATGACTTGATGATTTATTGCGAACATCACTAGCAATTTTCCATAAACCATTCTTCGCCTGACAATTGGATGCAAACCATTTCCTTTTGGATGACTCGATAAGAGATTTAACTTTAGTTTTGCAATGTCGATGTAAAACAAAGTTGCGGGACCGAATAGCTTCGTATCGTTTGTTGATGTTATCTTTAATCAGTGACGTGATCCACGGTTTGTCATTTTTAGACGTAGGCACGTATACAAAAGGAATACAATGTTTTTGCTGATTCAATTATATCGTATAAAAGATCAGATTTTGAATCTACACTTAGATCAGATCTATAGAAATCTCCCCATGGGTATGAGTAAAAACACTGTACAAATGCGGACACACTACTGTTTCGATGATCATAGACTTTTTTACATGTCTGGATAAACGGATTTGAAACAATGGCCTTCATAAAAACAGAAAAATGATCAGAATTTCCTAAACTCGGTCCAATTGTGTATCGGGTATAACTGGGTATATACTGCTGGTATACTATATGGGTGTGAAACCACAATATAATTCCTATTAAGATATCTATAGCCGAGTTTCTGATTTGAGGACGTCGATGTGATGACGCTGATGCGTCGATGTGATGACCAAAGGTCAATGCACATCGTTATATACATGTTTTTATTATTTTTTTGCACCAATTGTTTTGCTGGGGACATGCACTTATAAGTTGGCATCTCGTAGTATTCATGAAGAATTCAGTAAGATAGCTCTAAGGTGCAATACAAAAGTAGGCCTAATTACCATGCAATAGACACAAATCATTAATTCAAATTTCGAAACTGTTTTCAGCTACCACATTGATTCAAGAAGTAGACCTAATGGTTGAAAACAGATATGAAGATACTTATACGTCGCATATCCACATAAAAAACAGAAATACAGCATTAAGAATTGGAGCACCCCTTGCTAGGCCTACTTAAGTAATTAGCCAAAGTAATATGATCGTTAAATAGAAGGGACACAACTGTCATCACGCAGTGGTCTCATCTCTTATGCACATTTGTGCTGGTACACATGCAGATATTCATGCTTGATGATGAATTTATAGCGCTTCCCCAATCAATTTTATTGACTTATAAAGTCTTAGGATTTACGGAAGTTGCCGTAGGTTATATGAGACTATGTTGATAGTTATAACTTAATAAGTTTAACTATTAAAGTTATGGGTTTGCGCAAGTTTTAGTTTAGGATGACTATAGGATATCCATGAATAATTGCTATGAGTATAATAGAATAGAATAATGCATATATCTACCAAATGTAAATCAAAAATTTCAAGCGTCAAGATCAGATATAGGTCATGAAGCAACAGCAGAAGTGAGATCAGTCAATTCATTGATTACCAACGTTGACATAATAACAAAACAATTTTGTCTCAAAGATGTTCGACAAAATTGAACTTTTAGTCTAATTTTAGAGTCATAACACGGTACAATGGAGTATAAAGGGTGATTCTCAGCTTGACATTTGTAAAACAATGATCGGAAGGCCGCCAAACGTTCTTCATGAAAAGTTGACGAAAAGTTTCTACTATTACATTGGAATGGGCATATCAATTTACGCGCATGCTTAAATAGGCGATCGATGAAATTTAAAGATTCAGTGTCTAATATGCCGAATAAGCATGTACAATACATCAGAACCCTTTGAATAACACCTTTGAATACAAACCATAGATCGTCATGATTTAGTATGTTACGTAGGATCTTCAACATGTACAATCTTTTTGAACAAATCTTAAAAATTTCGAAAGGATGTAGGTAGAATCCATTTAGGCCACATCGACTTCGAATTGCTATCTTTTATCATGCGGTCTACGCGAAAATTAATTTAGAATGAAAATGAGCTTTGGGTCATTAGTTTAACCATCAGAGACCTGAGGGGGGGTCCAGTGGACCCCGGAGCCACATTTTTCTATTTCATTTTTTACGCTGACGATATATCAACCACTCAAGCTCATACAAAATCATCATTTCTGACAGTGAATCTGCATGTGTTATTTCATTTCAGTTGAATCAGTAGAAGTACATGTATGCCAGATAGGCCAAGGGGGTCCACTGGACCCCCCTCAGGTCTCAGAGGATGTAGAAATTCCATCACAAAATTTTTGTAATTCGATGAAAAATGATTTCGAACATGTCCACGATGGTGTATAAAGAGTGAAAGTCATTTATTCATTGTTTGCATCATGCTCGTAGATGTGCAATGTGTTGGAAGATCGCAAAATGTGAATAAAATGTGAAGAAATGTGCTTTCGCACATGATCTCGCATGACTGGTTGGCCTATATGAACAACTCGACATAAATCGATGTCCGAAATGAAAGCTATCATTATATTTATAGTTGAGCACCAAAAACTGATTGATGACAAACTTTTCACGGCAGTAATGATAAGTTTGAGATCTCCACAGCTGTTTTTGGTTCTAGAAGTACAGCAATTTTGACTCATTTTAGGTCTATTTCTGATAGCTTTGGATAAATTTGAAGGAATGTACAAATGGAAAGGATTAGCTGCACGAATTAAATCAATTTCATCAAAATCAACTATCTGAGGCTTTATGGTGACACGAAATATCGCAAAGCCGCCTCCTATTACAAATGATACTGTACTAAATGTGGTTGACTTACAAAAACACCATATTTTCGCACGTGTTTACTGAGAAGGCTGAAAGTCACTCAAGGGATTCGTTATACCGACCTGCTACACGCAAACATCATTGTTTTACTTAAAATCAACTTTTAAAATCAAACATTTTGTTTATGTGCTTTTCTGAGAATTCTTGTATCTTAGAGTATATTGGCCGGCTATTTTCCATTGTCTTTGGCTATTAGAGCTCATCGCAGTACGTAATGATTCCTTATTAATGTTAACAATTTCATCATATATTTCAATTTTATTTAGTTTTTTGTCCTTCATATCTTCCAAAAGTTTTGAACCTTTTTCTGAAACAGTTTGACGATACTTTTCCAGATTTCTCTCTGTCTGAAGGGGATGATACGCTTCTTAAGATCCTTTTGAAATAAACTTCTCTTATATTTGCTGCTCTATGTGCCGCTGGTTTTATAGGTATTTTTAGATCAATTTTTATTGGTCTATGGTCAGTATATAATTTTGGCTCCATTATTTTGAAGGCTTCTATATTCTTCAGCATAGATTCCGAAAGTATTAAATAGTCTATGACTGACTTATAGCATTTATCATTTTGAAGCCTGCAAAATGTATGTTCACCGTTTTCGAGTCTACCATTAGCTATTATTAGTGAATTTTCATTGCAAAAGTCTATCAGTTCTCGTTCTTGCTTATTAATAATCAGGTCTTCAGAATTTCTTATCGGAATATTTAAGTGCTTGTTATCATTTATGTTGCCTGTTCTGCTATTAAAATCTCCCAGTGCGATTATATGTTTCATGCAAAATTTTCCTAAATAGTCTTTAATTTTGTTAAGATAATATTTATCAGCATTATATTTAGATTCTCTGCTCTCCCTGCAACAGAAAATCATATGTATTTTATCCACTTCTTTCCATTATTTGTTCTTCACTTCTATTATTATCATGTCTCCATTTTCAGCTATTATATTCTCAATAACCATGTCTTTAGTTTTATAATACAAATTGATTCCCTTGATTTGGCGGCCAAAATTATTTTTAGCTTTACTGGTCGTTTCTATCATGTCATATTGATCGATTGGTAATAAATTATATTCACATAGGTGCGTTTCAGTGAAACATATTATATCTGCATCAAGTGTATCTTTAATTACGTTAGCATCCTTAATTTTATTAACATTTAATCCGTTAATATTGGCATAGAATAATTTTATTGTTTGCATTTCATTCTTACTTTTGCCTCTGACGCTACTGTCTCCTCTCCTTGCTCACTTTTGTTAAAAATACTGATGAGGACCAACTTGATTCGCGTTTTGCTGAAATTGTCCTTGAGTCACAGGTGTATATGTTGTTGGATAGTTAGGTTGAACAGGTTGTTGTGGCGGATATGATTGGTACCGTTGGTATGGCTGGTATGGTGGTCTGTACGGTTGTTGCTGCTGTTGTTGGTAGTTGCTTTTTGAATTTGTGTACGATCGTGGTCTCGAGAAGCAATTTCGAGCTATGTGTCCTCTTCGCCCGCATGCGTGGCAAACGGGAGCTGGCCTTCGTTGGTAATTCAATCGATTGGGTCGTTAATTGGCTCGGTCGTAGGGTCTCGATTGTTGTCGGGGTTGTGATTGGAAATACGTCTGATTTGGCATTTGTTGTCGCACTGTATTGTTCACAGTAACCTTTAAGTCGTCAATCATGTGTTTCATTACAGTCAATTCAGTCTCAGTATTATCCCGTTGGTCGTCAATCAGTCTTCTAAGGTCATTGCTATTGCCAGGTTGGTTTGCCATCATTTGATTATTTTCCTCCGTACTACTGGTAGTTTGGTTCTTCTTTTCTCTTTCTTCGTACTCGCTAAGTTTTGCTTCGTATGTCGCCAATGTCAGTAGCAGGTCGTCATCCTTCCTTTGCACGATTTTCATTTCCTCCTTGTGTGCTTCGAATTCGTCGGTTACTTCATCTCGCTTCAAGCTTTTTTGGCGGATAGTCTGCTTCAAAGCACTCATTTCCCTTTCCTTGATGCTGTTGCGCCTTTTGTATTCTTCTGCAAGTTGCTGATTTCCATCGTATTTCTTTATATTTTCTTTGATGAACGCATACTCATTTTCATGCACTTTCTTGACACATTCGTCACGCGTGTATTTCCTTTTGTACAGATTTTCCTTGTGATACTCTACCAGTTTGTATATACCCAGATCAGTGCATCCATAATGCAGATGGATTTCACATCTTTTGCACGAAAGGAACAGCTGATCCTTTATATCTTGCTTGCATAGTTTGCAGCTGACGTGTCAGGTGATGAGACCTTGTTGGGATGGAGATGATGAAAGATGTAGATGAAGGATTGGCATGATTTGGGGATATGGGTTGTGAAGTCACAGGAGCTGCCGAAGACATTCTGGAAAGTAGTTGAAAATTATGAGCTGACAGCACAATCAATTTTGTCTCCGACCTCCGACGTAGTCTTTTAGATCTCTCTCTCTCTCTCTCTCAAGAACTCAAGAACGTTTATTAGCCATCGTCGTGGCAAAACATACATGAATGATTTATAAAAAGATGAAATGTTGTGGGTGTGAAGTGATTACAATATGAAATGGTGAAATAATAAGATGAAGCGATGGGATGAAGCACGTTCGATATCCACCAATGAACACTATCAAATTATCAAATCAAATCTCTCCCTCTCTCTCTCTCGTGTGTTTTCGGTTATCCTCATTTTGTTATGGCATCTTCAGACTCTGCTGACACCTCATCTAGATTTCCTGTAAGAGATCTTCAGAATCGGTCCGGAGTTTGTGATCAATGATCCGGGTCCTTCTTTTGTCACGTTCTCCATTGAAAGAGGAAACTCATTAATTTAAAAATGAAGCAGCGCGGCGCCTCACATTTCCAGACGGTACACTTTAGAAGACATTTGCGTCGTGGGGCATCAAGCATCTTCGTCGAACAGTGTAAATAATTTGTCTACTTAAATTTCCATCATCACATCGACGCCAAAGATCATAATATCGACGGCGTCGATGTGATTACAGTTTGTAATGTTTTTGAAGCATGGAGGGTCGAATGACAAATCAACCTGATCTGATTTCTCAATTCTTGATATTTCAATGAGTCTGATTTCTCAATTCTTGATATTTCTTTAATTCAAGGGTGTTAGGAGTTCTTGAGTCAAAGTCTGCTTAAATATATACTGTTTTTCTTTGCTGTACAGCAGTCCCAAAATGTATTTTTCATGTGAACATGCGAAAATGATATCTTTTTTGAATTTCAAATGAACATTTATGCCAAAATACGTGCATGAAACTTGTAGAGAAAGACATACTCGGCTAGAGCAGATGAAGACCAATTGAATGTTATGTAGAATATTGACAATAGACCTACACCTTGGCTACAAAATGAAAAAGACAAGAATCACTCCAAAAACAATAACATTTCTGGATTTACCACATGATTATCAAATGATTGTAAGAATTGGAAAAAGCCTGTAAAAAATAAACAGTCATTATTTTCATTAGTAGTTTTAGTTGCAAACATATTGCAAAGTATTTTATATAAATTGATAAATCAACGGAATTACTGTTCTCTTGGTAAAGTGGTGGAAAGTGAAGAATGGTGCTAGAACGGCTTGGGTAGGTATCTCAGTGCAAGTAGAAAATAGTAGGACCGTTTAACCGGCCCACAAATCTTTGAATCATTTTATCCTATAAGTCACTCACTATATGGACCCCTTTGGACTTTCAAAACGTACCCCATAGTAACACGGACCCTTGTTAAATACGGACCACATGGTCCAAATAAAGTGACTCTCCGGACCATTTCGTACCTTCAATACGGACCATCCTGCTTAACAGTGCACTATAGGATTATAATCATTGCGATATTAATCCCTAACTAAAATGTCAGGATCACCCTTCTAAACGTTCTACTTATTCATGATGGATTACCTTCTACGCATTTTATTGACCCGTCAGGTTATGTGGTGTATGACATTAAAATTTGTTTTCTCGTCAATTATGCGAATTTTATTAATTAATTTTCACATCTATCCATCCTCACGCTTTTACATACAGCGCTATACAAACCTCAATGCTTCTTTGCTTTTGATGTTCATTGCTCACCGTATTCGACTGCAATGAGCGCAGACAAATGTTCGACTGTAGAGAGAAACAGACAGCAGTATCACAATGTTCAAAAGTGTTAATGTTTCTCAAGCGGATGAAGTTTGCTTTTCTGTGAATGACAGCGATGATTCGGTGAAACTTCAATGTTCGATTATCGTGCTGTAAACTCAGTCAGTGCATTTGTTTAACAGATTCGTGATGATAAAGTGGCGGTTGATAAAGGCCGATAAGCATGAGGCACCGTTGAGAGGACAACTGGATCTAGACGGCAATCGTCAACGCTTTCATAAAACTCAGCTGTGCGGCACCATTGATATTTCGTGCACTCTCCTTGGCATGCTTCTGTGCTTGGTATCCCCAGGAGAACTAAATGATTGTAACCTGACAAAAATCCTTCCTTCACAGTGTATCTTGCCTCTGGATTGCAGGATAGACCAAAGACTACATCGCTTGGGTTGCGGTAATACACCTGCCTGAACATTGCAAAGGAGCTTTGCATCAAATGACATTCTCTTGAGTTGTGGTTGTAATGTCCACCAACACACTCAGATGTGGACAAACAATCAAAAAGACACTCCGATGGTCCCGATGAGCTTCCAATGGTGATGTTGACGTGATTGATGGATATACGGTTGTCCTGTATCATCGAGAACTCCTCGTTGTGGACCATATTGCAACCAGAAGTCCAGATGAAACAATAAACGTAGATGAGCGCAGACTGGTATCTCGACAACATTCTTCGTACGTTGATATCGCTGAAATGAGTGAAATTTAGAAGATTCTCACAAGTTGTTGTGAAATAGATCAATGGCTGTGATTTCTACTTCCACTGTTCTGAAGCACAAAGCGTCTTATAAGACAAAGTGCTAGTTTTTGATAAACAATTGTCGAACTCACGACCAAGTTGTGTATGTTTTTCAATCATTTGTGAAATGAAACAATGGTTATTCCCACCGTTCTGCAAGACAAAGCGATGGTGTTTGATAAACAATGATGTGAATATAGAAATCATCAAGAAATCCAGTACAAGATAATTACAAACAATGTCTGCACCTTCTCCTGTTTCCATCGTTGCGCAGACAAAGAATTAAAGTTTGATAAACAATGATACGATTTGAAAAGATTTGGTGATGCTGAATTGCATAATAAAGGAATTATAGATCCATCAACCTGGCTTATCTAGTCACAATGAATAATAATAATTACTATAATGATAATAATGAGGTGTATATTTTCGATGTGAATAAAAATCATGGCACTACATTGCGACATATCAATTAAACGAACAAACGAAAGTGATAAAAACAAAAGTCACACTTGCACATTATTGGAAGTTGGATCGATGCATGTAAAATTCGATGCATATTAAATGGCATCACAAGATTAGTCGTCTATACCCAACGTAATTCAGTCATGTTGCTTATCCATAGGAATGCAGGTCATGCAAAGTGCTGGCATATTGACAATGGTTGATACTGTTCTAAGGCATGCTGCATTCATTGGAAATTGGTATTGCGCTTGAAGTGTAGACATCAACCAAGAGTAACCTTTGATTCAAAGCACAATTATCTGAAATGCCATAATGTTTCCATGCTGCCAAAACTTTTGAAATATATCAGACCTGCTGGATGAGCGTTCTATGGCCTTGTTCCAGTTTTGGATAAAGCAATTAGCAATCTGTGACTGGAAAATGTCTTCCCATCTCCTAATGTAATGAATGAGGCAATCTAGCAAGTAGCATAGATAATCGGGGCCATCCTATGAGCCGTCTAAAAGAGTAAAGTTTTTGCCAAGTTTTCGAATTTCATCTGTCAAGATTTAATTGGTGATGGCTCAAATAACTGTACTTTTATGCACCATGCTGCAAGGAATATGTTGCCCTTTACTCGAAAAATTTGACCCAAAATTGAAGGCCCCTAAGCTGCTCAAGCTAAAATTCCATTTTTTTCCATTAGGTCAATGCTCACTGACCTGAAACCGATATCCCTGGTCGAATTCGTGCTGAAATATTATAACAGGCTCAATTCTCTGTTCATCAATGCTGTAGTGAATGGAAAAAAAGAGGATTTGCGCTTTTGCGTTCGGCACAACGGGACACAAAAATGACCACTATAGCGCAATATTCTTGGGACATATTTGGTTAGAATGTGGTTGGCGTTATGGGATATTGCACTAAAAATCTTTATGCTTATCTTTTGTCGTCTTTTCATAAGAATATCATGTTCACAGCGAGCATCAAGCGATTCGTACCGCTAGATGAGTTTTAAAGCACGATTTTCAACACGTTGAAGCTTGTCACTGAGAGTATTTGGCAAGGAAATGAATGTTGGAATAATAGTTGATGAATATAAAAAAACATGTCCTGTGAGTTTTGGAGCCTCATGTCCTCGTTACCTTAAAAAGTCTTGTACTGAACCAATCATTGACTAGGCAACTTGCATTTAGACTATTATTCAACAGCAAAATAATGTTCGTTGATTGGACAAGGTACAGTTTTCAGCAAATGTAACTTCTATCAACTTCAATCAGTTTATCAACTACAATGCAGTTTTTGACACCAATTAACGTCTCTACAATCTCTGAACATTCACTTGCATCCAACGATGAAATCACTCACTGATCTGTCTTTGGCTTAAGCCACACTGTTCGTTGAGTCAGAGAAGAAAAACGGAAGGAATCACACACACCGAAATAGATACAAAGTTGCACGAAAGCAGACAAGTGTGTCTTGTAAGAAGTGCTCCACACCCTAACTTTTCCAGACGGTACACTTTAGAAGACCTCTGCGTGGTGGGACATCAAGTATCTTCGTCAAATAGTGTAAATTAAATGGCGACTTCACATCTAATCATCACATCGACGCTAAAAATCATAATATCGACGGCGTCGATGTGATGACAGTTTGTGCTATTTTTGAAGGATGCAGCAAAGTCAAAAGGTCGAATGCCAAATCCAATCATGCCATTAGGGCAGGCTCTTTGTCAGGAAAAATTATCTCCATTGAGGATTTCCTCCGGTTAGGAGATCAAAATAGGTAGCCGTCGATGTGATGACGAATTGTGGTCATTTATTTAGGAAAAATATGGCATTTTTCAAGAAAGATGATACCAGTGTTATACACGTCAATGAAAAAAATTGACGCCGTCAACCAATCCTGAAATTGACGGCGTCAATTCATGGCGTCAATGTTACATCTTACTTTGTCATCTGTTTTGAAACTCAAACGGTAAATAAACTTTGTCGCTGCGAATACTTTCACAGTGGACCTGAGAATCTCTCCTTTCCGCACTCCGCACGGACAGGAAAACAATGTCGACAGATCCAAAAGCGAATTAGGAGTAAAAGTGAAGTAAAGTGTAAGTGTAAAGAACGGCGTCACCGTACACTGTAAACCAGGGATTCGGAGTCGGATTCCCGGAGTCCTATCATTTTTGCTGGAGTCGGATTCCCGGAGTCCTATCATTTTTGCTGGAGTTGGAGTCGGAGTCCTGTCATTTTTTTGGAGTCGCAGTCTTATCAAATGACAGGATTCCGGAATCCGGCCTATAACTAGACCCGAAATCATATAATACAAACAAAATATCTATCCCCGTGCATAGCTGTCATTGTCTTGATGTCAACTTTCTCCATCAAACAAAAGTACAGAGACACTGCTGCATGCAAAGCTTGTAATAGTTGAGGGAATGAACCGTGATAGTGAAAAAGGGATTGTCTTTTCACTCGGCGATTTAGTAGAGAAGACAAGCCTTCCTAGCCTCGATCACACCTGCGCGCCAAAGGTCACATCAGACAAAAATGAAATACTAGTTTGTTTGAGAACATTATGCTCTTGCCCTGACGTCAATCGTGTGTGATGGGTCCTCCAAAGCGCACATTAAAATCTAAAGTGTACTCATATTTTTTGGAGAAGGATGGGGAATTTTCCTTCCTAGTAGAGACTGGAGAAAAACCGTGTGAAGCACACATCAAGAAGATGGAAGGAGCAGAGTCGCATGCATCCAACTGAAAGCGACATCTGATCGACTATCATCGAAAATGATTGATAATTGTTGCAGCAATGATCACTAAATATAGGTTCACGTAAGCGTATAATGATATATGATGTAGGCTACCAGTTAATTTTTCAAAAAACTGGGCTTATATACTTGCCATCCGGAGTCGGAGTCCTATCAACCCCTGGAGTCGCAGTCCTATCAAAATGATAGGACTCCGCATCTCTGCTGTAAACCGTACGCTGCCAAACCAATGAAATGCTTGCTACCAAATGCTTTATTGCTTTTCATTTGGTAGCGTTTTTAATGTTTAAAAAGCGTTTTTACTGTTTTTTGCTGCAAAGCTACCAGGCCTGCATGGTACCTAATAGATGCTTCTCCTTCTTTTGGTCGCATAAGTACTATTTTAATAAAACATACACAACAGATCAGAGCTACACAAATGGAGATGGAGAGAAGGATTTTGAGGATGACATTCGTAGACAGGAAGACGAACGAATGGGTTCGAAGAATGGCAAAGGCCAGGGACGCACTACAAATGGTGAAGGCAAGAAAGTGGCAGTGGGCAGGACATATTGCCCGAATGGAAGACAGTAGATAGACCCGAAAATGAACAACATGGAGACCATGGGAGGGAAAGCGAAGAAGAGGAAGATCTCCAAGAAAGTGGCATGAAGAAATTGCGCTGTTCTGCAAAACAATTAACTGGCCACAAATAGCCCGGAGACAGATGGTGGAAGTGACATACTGAGGCCCTCTTCCTGCAGTGGGCAGATAAAGGCTGATGATGATTATGATGTTGAACCGTAAATAAAATAGTTTTCATAATATTGCATCATCAATGACACCAAATTTCTACCAGCATGAGGGGGATTGAAGTCAATGCTATCGATGGTTACTCACGGTGTGCCAGGAGAGGCGGTTTCATTTTAAAAATTTCCCACTATATTTCTCGACGGATTCTGATGTATTTTTGTATGTAGATTTCGAAAATCAAAGTTTAAAAATCATACCAAAAGCCCTTTTCGAGAAAATGACGAAAATTCAAAATGGCGGACAGAGAAACCGAAACTGCATTCTGGGGTTAGAATAGAAATGTTGACAAGTATTTCGTCAACGGTTTCCTATGTAATTTGACCCGCTCTTTTCAAAAATAATTGTTAGAAAATCATACTAAAAGCCCTTTTCGAGAAAATGAGGAAAATTCAAAGTGGCGGACAGAGAAACCGAAACTACATTCTGGGGTTAGAATAGAAATGTTGCCAAGTATTTCGTCAACTGTTTCCTATCTAATCAGGTACACTTTTCAATCATCACCGTTAGAACATGATGCCGCTAGAACCCATCATATACTTAAAGCATTCATTAACGAAAAGTAACTTTTATTTGTAAAAAGCTCAAGAAATGTTGTTTACACGATCAACAATCATGCGCGCATGCGCATGTGATCGTCATTATGACAAGCTTTGCATGCATGTGTGTGTGTGATGAAGGACAATCACCGTATTAGACATGATTGAATTGAGACAAGCTGCACATGTATGAGGATAAGTTGTTTACGACAGCTATGCGCGTGTACGCGTGTGATCATCATTGATGTGATGTGATCGTAGTGCATGTGTGTAATGTAATAAGCTATTATTCTCTCTGCAAATCAATCTGATGCAGACAGACCACTGATTCATGCATTTTGCTTTTCACACAAATAGGACGATTTAGAACATGAGCTTTCCAATGCCTCTTATGATCCTGCCAAAATCTCCAAGACTTGTTATTAATGCATTATGTACACCAACGAAGTCCCAGAATGCAGTTTCGGTTTCTCTGTCCACCATTTTGAATTTTCGTCATTATCTCGAAAAGGGCTAATCGTATGATTTTCTAACAATTATTTTTGAAAAGAGCGGGTCAAATTACTTAGGAAACCGTTGACGAAATAGTTGGGAATTTTTTTAATCGACTCCCAGAATGCAGTTTCGGTTTCTCTGTCCGCCATTTTGAATTTTCGTCATTTTCTCGAAAAGGGCTTTTGGTATGATTTTTAAACTTTGATTTTCGAAATCTACATACAAAAATACATCAGAATCCGTCGAGAAATATAGTGGGACATTTTTAAAATGAAACCGCCTCCCCTGGCACACCGTGGACTGTTTATCCAATTTTCATCTGAATTCTCCATGATCAATTTCAATTTGCATGTGTAGTTTCACTTTAAGTTTTACCTTGTTGATACCATGCGACCGATAATGCGGTTGTGTTAAGGCTCTGCTATGGATTCCTCTCTATACTCGAGAAGAAATATTGTTTTCTTTTGAAATCGTCATAAAATGCATTAACTTTTCTGCAGTTTTCAATGCTTTGTCATGATTTACATCGTGATTTTCAAAGTTTTCATTGGAATGATTTACGGTGCACTTCAAGTTAGACTTCAAATTTAGACTTTATTTTCTAGTAACGTCTTTAAGTTATTTTCATGACAATTCAACAGACTTTTAAAGAGCAACTTCTTAAGTTTGAAGTTTTCATGCTATAAATTCGTGCATAATTTTAATTATAATAAGCGTACATTTTTGGTAATGAAAATCGATAACAGCATGTTTCACTCACAATTAACACCATAAGAGAGCAATAAAAGCAAAACATCAAAAGAGAAAAAGCAAGAACCAAGCTAAGGATTATTCATGTCTAGAATTCACTGAGTTGTACGGTACAGGGGCTTCGTAAATTCGCTTGACTTTTAAATTGAATCTTTACATGACAAAGCAATAAACATCTACGTCACAAACCATGTTATATTGCGCAACATAAAGGGGAATTCACGAATCTAACAATAAGAATGATTAAAATTTTCAAATCAAGTGTTCGAAATGATTGCCATCGCAATCAATCATTGCAGTCAATCGCCAAATAATATCGAAAACACCAGCGGCAAGTTTTTCGCGTGTGACTTCAATGCAGATATCAGTGATCTTCTCACTCAACTGGCTTTGTAGCTTGCCATGATGGTATATCTTCGCTTTCATTCATCCCCAGAACCAAAAGTCGAGAGGATTCAGATCAGGTGAACGTGGGGCCACTCTCAGTCACATCCTCGACTTATCACGCGATCACCAAATGTTTGGACGAGGAAGTTTCGTACCTTTGCTGCAAAGTGGAGTGGGGGACCATTTCGCATTAATATGTAGGACAATTTGCGCTTTTGCGCAAGTTGAGGGCGCACGTGCTCCTTAAGAATCGGAGATGTGAATCAGCTGTCACAGTGTTGGAGAAGAAAAAAGGTCGTAGTCCAAACTTAGCAGAAAATCCCATCGACACAAGGTTTGGGTGAATGAAGGGATTTTGAGATGCATGTTGATGACTTAATATCTGACCATCGAGTGAAAGATACGCCTCGTCAGATCAGACAATACCATCGATTACATTCTGATTGTGGAGAAGCCATCTCGCAAACTCACAGCGCTTTAGCTTGTCGGCCGGCTCAAGTGCTTGCACGACTTGTAATTTATGCAGGTAAAGTCCTAGTTCATGCCGAATCATTTGATGGACACCAGTCTTTGAAATGGTGCTAACCTCTTCAGCCACTTTGCAAACTGACGTGACGTGACTCCTAGCATTGATTTTGAACTAGTTTCCTCTACGACGCGATTCACAGTTGCTTGCAATTGTCAAGTCATCCACTGTAGGACTGTATCTGCAAAATAATGGATCCCACGTGAAAATACACAGACTATCGGCCTCCCACATGCATGTCACATGTCGTGAATATAATTATAATTGATTGATTTATTTATTTAGAGGCACAATTGCTGTGTTTTTTCTGCACAATGAGCTGTATAAGTGAGATTGTAACAGTCTCTATACGTGTATTTGCAAAACTCTTTTGAGTTGTATGAGCTCGTCATTACAATGTGATCAAACAATACTCCCAACGTTGTCTTAGGAAGCTTTCATGCGATAACTGATCAAAGAATGTCGTTTTTCGGATTTATTTCGAACTGATACCTACTCAAAAACTTAATTTTTTAATGAAAGTGAATTTCGAACTGTAATAAGCAAGATGACTGAGTTGGTTAAGACTGATGCCACTATTGGAAAGAGTTGCGCAAGATTTTAGAGGCCGATTCAACATCAAAAACCCCAGAAAACCACACCAGGGTTTTCAAAGCTCATGATTGCCACGATAAAATACAGTTTGGTTAAGGGCAACGGATGTGACTATGAAAGAGTCCGGTTGGACAGCATCAACAATAAGCTGCATTTGTTGATTTGCAATCATAAATGCAGGTATTAGTCCGGCAGCCAGAACGAGTTTGTGCAGGGAACGAAGCCGGAAGTGAGACTTTCACAGAATGATGTACCCCTACACTGTAAATTGTAGGGCACTAACTTAGGCACGAAGCCGAAATTTCGTGCCAGTTAGCGCCTAGTTAGTGCCTTTCTAGTGCCTCGAGGCACCAGTAGGCGCCACTAGGCACTAATAGGCACCAAACCAAATGTTTGTTTATCCAATGAAATCGAAGGAAAAACCAACCGGGCACGAACTCGGCACTATAAACTTAGTGCCTACTCGTGCCTTGTGTTGGTTAGAATTGATGCCTAAATTTCGTGCCTATTTCAAGCGAAATTTCGTGCCCTAGAGTTTACAGTGTATGCCTACTACGAATCTACACGTCCGCCGAGTTCTATTGAGTTCCTCTTCTTGTCAGACTGGATCACAGAGAAACACATGTAAATCCAAAGGGACGCAGACTGCAGTTTTTGGGTAAAAATGAAATTTTCTATGTTTTCTGTTTTCTCTGATTAAACAAAAAGTATTAAAGCCCAGAGTCATAATTTTTGCATGGAATGTCTTCATGCCATTTCCTTTCATGTTCATGCACCCCTGTCTATAAAGCTAAACACATTTAGATTGGCGAGCCTCTTGATGTCGGCAAACACCAACATGTTGGCCCACTTCATCCACATTGAACCACATTCTCACATACATTGCCGATCAGATGCATGATAGTAGCACATGCACATAATAGAAAATGACATGAAGACATTCCATGCCAGAAATTGTGACTCTAGGCTGAGTACTTTTCGTTTAATCAGAGAAAACATAGAAAATTCAAATTTAACCAAAAACTGCAATCTGTGTTTTTCTTTGATCCTATCTGACAAGAAGAGGAACTGACTAGGACTCGGCAGACGCACAGATTCGTAGTAGGCACAAGGTGTACATCATTCTGTGAAAGTCTCACTTTCGGCCTCGTTCCCTGCAGAAACTCGTTCTGGCTGCCAAGAACTCGATATCATACAGGAAATATAATACCGCATATCTTGGCGTGCTTTCACCTGTAATTGAACTCAGTATCTATGTTACTTAAATCACTCGACGCTTCGAGTGGTTCGTTCAATTATGGTGAAAGCACTGAAAGCTATGCGGTAATAGACATATACAGTATGCTTATCTATGCTCTGTACAATTTCATAATCAATTAAATGGTACTGCTAAACTAAATGATCAATTAACCATAGACTTCTAAATGTCTCTGGACAGATAGGTTGAAATTGGCCTCATACATGGTCAGGCCAGCAATCCTAGATTAGACTACTGCGAAAAGACCGTCATCAAGCGTTATCAAGCGTCACTCAATGATACAGTATATAGTATATTGCAATTAACCTCCATTGTTATGCTCAAGACGTATTCGGTAGAAAAAAATCAGCTTCGTAAGCAAGAAAATATATAGGAAGTCGGTATATCATCATAAACTGACTGTTCAGATAAATGAATAGATATTCTTGACAAGAGTTATGTACAATATCGGCCATTGTACAGATTTGTGAATTCACTGTCATTTGCAGAGTTTTCTGTACACATTTGAAGATTTTTATCAGTCTGAGAGTTTGATTGCGTACAACACTTGATGGCGATTCACCTGGTGGTTGTGTCGACGATCTGGAAAGTAAGGTAAAGTGATCAATGAAGTACAGAAGTAAAGTATTGACACTTCATCGCAGCAATCATGGATTAATACAACTTTTAATCAAGCAGATAAATATGAACAAAATAAATATTGAAGTATCAGAATTTTGAAAGCAATAAGTAGATATTGTAAGATTTAAAATGATAGATAGAACGTATAAGTGGCACTTAAAGTTGGGAATGAACAATAGATGAAACAATAAAACATCTGAAGTACTCAGGCATTTTATGACATTCGCACAAAAGCTTGGTACAAATATGACAGTTGATAGAAATGTCTTCGGGTCATTTCCTATCATATTGATGCTATCATAGATGATGCTTTAGATCCAAGAGGCAGACATCTTGAACAAATTCCAGAAAACGACGTGTATCGATACCCTTCATAATTAGAGACTATGCAATGGCGTATTTAGGCTGCTGGACGTGCTGTAATTGCAGCACGTGAAAAATCAGAGTTATCAAGAGGATAATTATTCAATAATGTCACAAGTGCATATAGTTATACTCCTCTTTCGGAGTTATGAAATTTGTGTAATTTCTCTTCGATTAAGATGCATTTTGAAGGCTTGATGGGATCTCTCTGCCATCTCACCCACCACAGCTAGACATTTAATTCCTGAGCTCTCATTGGTTGATATCATCACCAATAGATTCTTAGCTTGAACGCTGTATGGGTGAGAGAAACAATACATACTGTGCTTGGGAAAATTATCAATCGATTGAAGCAATCATTTTTTCATCTGCTGTTCTCGTATTCGGTTAAGTGTATGTGCGTGCGTTTAGCTTACTATGAACTCTGAGTTAGACATTGGAGCGTTTCGATCGCAGGATGTGATCGCAATATGTGATTGTGAATGCAAATTTTGTGAAGGATAACATTAGCAAAACAGTCTACCAAGAAATTTGTAGGAACAATAGCATTTGTGATAAGTCATTACCCGGTATAGGCTATATGATTATGCCTACCTAACAAAGCATCTTTCTTCCTCACTGTCCCCAAAATGAAAAAAACTAATCGAAACGGTATTAGTCATCGCAACAACTTCGGTTGTCTGTGAGCGAACATTTAGCAAAATGAAGCCTATTGAAACATTTCTGAGGACGATTATGACCTAAAAGAATCCTTAATAATGACCTAGCAATTTTGAACATTGAAAGGAAGTTAACAAAAGGTTTTGATTGTGACTTGACTTTAAATGATTTCAAAGTTGAAACCAAGGAGGTTGTGAAAAAATATGGTTACATAGAACTTCATAAATATTTTACATTACATAGAAATCCTCAAACACGGAAACTTATTATTTCTATTGAACATGCACCTTGTTTCCTATGTGAATTTAGTTTAATAACGCGATGTTATTCACATACATTTACCGTTTAAGTTTGACCTTTACTACAAAAGTTTATGTAAAAGTTTTCAGGAACTGTTGATGATATCTGCTTAACATAAATCAGCAACCATGTATTTAAGTTTTTTCACGTTATTTCTTATTACTCGTCATATTCACACGTGTTAAGTCATAAAAATAAATCACTAGTCCGCGATTGACATAGGCTAAGTATACAATGCACAATGTGCATGTTTGTCGATGCACTGCCGCAGCACCTGATGATATTCCTGGATAAGCCACTGAAACTATGCATACATGTATTCCTTCCAAAGCACAATTCTTGTCGTTCTTAGCAAGTGCATGGGCCTACATGCAGGTCACAGTGATTAAAGGTGACATTGTTCACAGAAGACGAAAATCATAACGATACTTCTTTTTATCGTTGGGTTCTGCTGTTAACATCTTTTCTATTTGTTCATAATATTTCTCGTTGAGAAAATTGGGTTAATGTGAACAAAACCTATATTATATTACACATTCAGAGAGATTTTACTTCAATATGTTGCAGTTATCGGCCCAATGAACGGCCGCGTTGTCGCAATTGTTTGATATTTTGGTTTGTGACACAGGTCGTCTTCTTATAAAACATGATATTTTATGATGCAACCTTTTATAAACATACAAGCCACATCGGTTAGCAACACGCTTCTTTACATCAAGTTAGATGATTTACGTATATCTAGATTCATCAACTATTATGGTCAGTGGAGACATTTAGTTTGAAAATAATGCAGGATAACAGCAAAAATCGCATAATTGGATAATAACACAAACTCTACATGCATATACAAACTACAAAACCTAAACTATCGATTTATGAATTCAGCAGTAATTTTAAGCAGTGCGATAATCACCGTCTGTTAGCAGTAGTATGAAAAAGAACAGCAAAGAGATGTCAATGTTTCTTGTGGGTTTGAATGCACACACATCACAAAATTACTGGCCATTCCAACAACCCGTCATACTTTCTCCCCCTCCACATCGTCCGTGAGGAAAGCGCCAAATTGTTCGTCCACTTTTGGTTTCCCGTCCAATCCTTCGTTCTTCGCTTCATCCAGACGTTCTTCATTCAATTCCACGCGTGCTTGCGTTCTAGCGCTTTCTTCCACTGTGTCCATTACATCAACTGGCTGCGTTAACAAAATCGTAGAAATAGAACAATGATTATGAAAGATGAGACAGTAACAGAAAAATTGGTGAAATTCGTTTCTTTGGGGATGATTGGGGAAGACTTGCAGAGACTTCTCGATAGCGATGGTTGGTCAACCAGCAAAGAGCATTTACCGACCGATGAGAATCTCAAGGACGCACAGTTTACCATCTGCACATGTCTGCATCTACTAATATTCTGACAATGCTATCCGCCAATTCTTTACTAATTTTTTTATCAAGATCCTTGATGTGAAATCCTGCTACCTTCTTCCCTACGTAGGAAAGTGACGAATGGACAATTCTGCGAAGGAGTACAAGTTCACTGAACATGGGTAATTGGTCTATTTACAATGTAATTGCAATAAAATTTAAATTGCTCTACTTTCATGTTTTCAGTGGAAGGAGTCGAACGCTAATCGTATTATTCGTTTCACTTCTCTGTTTCTGTATAGGAGCAGTGAATCGGGTTTTTTGGTCCCAAGGCGGGTGCCTGCTGGCGACTCAATAGGGGACCTGGGACCAATAATACTGGGACCAAAGTAAACTACAAATGTGGAGCCTGTGCAGAAAGTACATCGAGAAATAATGGTATGTTCTAGCACGAGTTCCCACTGGCTAAAAATATAGTTTCACTACAGATATAACACTGAATTTTGATCACAGAATAGAACAATTAATTGATCAAGGAAAAGTAGATACTTCGCAGTGCTTTTGGAGTGTACTATTTCAATGACAAGTTCTATGCAGGAGTCTTTCTTTTGAACTGAAAGTTTGTGTTCTTATATCTCACATTTTTAGTGACTATCATAGCACACGTCTTAACAATCACAATAGTGCCACTCAACGGTCGCGTAATCAATCAACATTAATGATACCCTGTAGAAAGTAACTTTTGTCATAATTTATTATCGAACTCATGAGAACTCAGAAGAATGCAAGTTCTGAGAATTCTCAACCAAGTGATTTTTCATTGTTCAATAATATTTAGCTCATTTAGATTTAACTATTAGGTAACCGCTACAATAATTAGTTGATCGAATCACAATTTATTTAGGATGTCAGGAATTATATTTAAAGAATGAAGGACATAGTAAAATTGTTATTGAAATGATTCTCTGACGATTTATTTCCAGGTCCTCTCATACGACTCACTACATATTATTAACAGTAGCACGTGCCAATGGTACGTTAAATGAAAAGATGCAAAATCACTGGTACATTGAATCTTCCAAAAACTATAAAGAATTGGCAGATTATTAGCAGATACACAGTTGCAGTGTGGTGCATCAGATGCTTTATCAAGAATATTAAGCAGTTTTAGCAGAGTACGTGAAGGCAAGTTAACTTCAAGGACGTTATAAAAGAATATTTCAAGTCTCTACCTGCCCAAATGCTCGTGTCAACTACAGTAGATATTTGTGTACAGCTTCTTATTATCCTCAAGTTAGAACTAAAGTTCTACAGACAAATTACCCTTGAGTTTCAAATCCAGACGTCTAAGGAGCAGAATAATTACTCATCGTCTGGAAAACAAATTTGAATGAGATTTTACTGTTACATATGCAAATGGATGGAGGAAGTGCTTGCTCGTATGCCTATATGCAAATAGAATAGTAGATAATCAACAGTTTATCGTCAGAAGCTCATTGACGGATGTTCAGCTTCGATTAGTTGATTAGTTGATTTAGTTCAAAGCTCGAAGGTTTTTTTCGGAATTCATGACGGAGATGGAATTCCGTCATTTTATGCATTCAGTAGAATTATAAGCAATCATATCTGCAAAGCAGTGTATTTGAGTTGATGGGAATAAGCCTTCGGTGACGACTCTAGTGCTCTTTATCGTTGATAAACAATCATATATTGGCCTACTCCAAGATAAATGATATTTCATGACCTGCATCTAGTCATAGGTAAAATCGGCTCACATCACACTGATTGAAATACGATGTTGAGCAGGATGCGGAGACTCCGACTCCGGGGGTTGATAGGACTCTGACTCCGGCTTTTGATAGGACTCCGACTCCGGGTAGCAAGTATATAAAGCCCAGTTTTTTGAAAAACAAACCGGTAACCTACATCATAGATCATTATAAGCTGAACCAATGTTGGTGATCATTGCTGTATCAATTGCTTATCAATCATTATCGATGAAAGTTTATCAAATGTCGCTTTAAGTTGGATGCATACGACTCGGCTCCTCCCATCTTTTTGATGTGTGTTTCACATGGTTTTTCTCCAGTCTCTACCAGGCAGGAAAATCCCACATCTTTCTCCAAAAAATATGAGTACACTTTAGATTTTAATATGCGCTTTGGAAGAGAAATCACACACGATTAACGTGAGAGTTAATGGTAATGTTCTCAAACAAACTAGATAGTATTTCATTTTGTCTCTGATGTTACCTTTGGCGCGTAGGTATGACCGAGGCTAGGAAGGCTTGTCTTCTCTGTTAAATCATCGAGTGAAAAGACAATCCTTTTTTCACTTTCACGGTTCCTTCCCTCAACTATTACAAGCTTTGCATGCAGCAGTGTCTCTGTACTTTTGCTTGATGGAGAAAGTTGACATCAAGACAGTGACAGCTATGTACGAGGATAAATGATTTGTTTGTATTATATTTCGGGTCATGGTATAGAGCCGGAGGACTCCAACTCCACATCCATGGTACAAAGTAATCATCTTTATTACGTTTTTCGAGATCATCATGTCTATGCACGAGCCCGAATGTCGAGTTTTGAACAAATATTTGAAGAAGTATTTTCAAGAAATGGGTCGCAATATTTGATTCACATAAATTATATTATAATTACACGCTAATACAATGTCTTCAGAGGTGAACACATGCCTAATAAGAATAACCGGTTGGCGCAATGAGCAGCCGATCGGTTTTCTAAATTTATGGCTACCTTCAAATTTGAACTTAGTGTCAACATACCGTTGTTTGATCTCGTCACAATCACCTACTTCGACAAGCAGGCGTCACTAGTGCATACCAGTAGACTCCTGTCTTGTTTTCACATTACGATTTCTTTATAGCGCTATCTCGTGTCTTTTGACCTCGTATGCAGATAGGACACTAGTTCAAAACCAAGATTTCGCTGATAAGAACTCGTCAAGCAGTCAATTTGAAACATTTAGATCTACAACATATCGTGTAGTAATTTTTTAAATAATCTTACAATCAACCAATGAAATGCACAAAATAGTAGGTAATAATTAGAAGCCTAACAGATGCTGAAATGTAATATATTTCGCTACTTACATCACTGGCACGTCGAGTAGCTGCTGTCTCATTTGTTACTTCTTTGACATCTTCTGTTGTGGGCAAATAAGGTTCGGTTCTATCTGTTTCTGCTCCTGTGTCAAAAATAGCATCTGGCGGGTCATCCTACAGAGGAAAAACAAAAACAAAATCAGTCTTACGCGCCTGTCAAATGTGTTCTAGCCAGCGATGAGATTTTTGCGTTCGTCTAAGTTTTAGTCAGAAAAGTTGAAGTCATAGAAATCCGACAATGGTATACTCCAATGGTAGACAATGGTAGAGTCTATTTCCGACCGCTGTCAAACAATGTAACCATAGAAATCCGACTACACGCTCTGCTTAAGTTAGTGAAGAATGGACAACAGCGGTTTGTTGATGGTAATTTCAGCTACTCGGTTATTAGCCGATTTCTAGATCTTTAGCAGAAGCAACTTACTGAAGAATGCAGCAATTGCAGACTTTTGCCTCAAGACGATCCAATGTAAGTTATTTTATCAAAATGCCTTTATACAGTATAAGGAGAAATGATAACAAACGTGAATATTCACAACGTGCACTGATGAACTGCCGGTAACTTCCTATTGCTAGTCACTGGAAGCCGACATCGTTTAGGCATCGTTGTCATGTGAACGCATTTCGACGTCGTTCTGCTATCTTCAACGTCCATGTCCGTTCTTCTCCTTCATTATTGAGGAGTGTCGGATTTCTATGAACTATTCAATTTCTGGAAAATTGAGGTTTCAAATGGCTTTCCGTGTACTTTGTAAAGATTCAAGGTTATTATAGTAACCCTTTACAGTAGTATAAAAGCATATTTATAAAGTAACTGATAACAGATCGCCTCGCGGCAAGAATCTACAATTGTTGCATGTTTCAATAATTTGCTTCTACTAAAGATCTAGCAATCGGGGCATAGCCGAGCAGCTGAAACTACTTTCAACAAACAGCTGTTGTACATTCTGCTCCTTTTTCCATTCTAATTAAAAGTTGTTCCTTTCTATATGAAAATGTTCTATTCAGTTTAAAGCCTGTCCCAGTCAATTTCAAACATTCAGTTAAGAACGAGCTCTATTCTACTACAAAAACAAAATGACATTGAAATAATCAATGATATCGTAAAATTCCATGATATACTTATGTACAACATGAAATCTGATGAATAAAATAATACGGATATTCCTTATAAGAGGATCATAAAAAAAACAATTAAACATATTATTTTAAAAGTGTTCATCAATTCACCAATGTAACACCGTATTGTAAGTCTTCGGAGCGGAGCGTTGACAGCCACATTCGATAACTACATCATCACATTATGGGATAAAATGAGTCATTCTTAGAAATCGAACAATAGCGAAAGTAAGAATGTTCAGATCGGTTTAGAGCGCCATCATCCCATGCATCATACACGCACACACTTTTTGAGTGCGCTATCCACACGTTTTTATGCTAAGATACTCGATCGCTCCGTGTGTTTGGTAAGAATAGCAGCAAATAATAATAAGTGCTGAGTTAGTTAGTCTATTTCATTTGGTAAAGTTTCTCGAAGTATACGACGATGTTGTGGATAAGAGAGACTTGCAATACGGGATTTAGTTACATTGGTGAGTTGGTGACTGTCATGTTGTTTTGTAGTAGAATAGAACTCGTTCTTAACTGAATGTTTTAAATAGAATGGAACAGATTTTAAATGGAATGATCGCTAAAACAAAGCGAAAAATCGGATTTCTTTGGTTGAAGCTACAGAAATTTAACTTTTTTCGCTTTTGGGACATTGTTTGACTGTCGCTTCTCGCCCACCATTGTGACTTTGGAAGAAATCAAGTTGATTAAGTTTATATTAGCTCGATATATTTCAATAGCTCAGTACTATATTATCTTCAGGAGCAATAGATTACGAAAGATTCAAGGTGTAAAAAGAGATCAGAGACCGCATCAATGAAGTTAGCACTTGCTAGGGGTAGCGCTAGGCTTTGCTTTCTGAATTACCGTCACTGTTTCGTTTAGAATATCCGGAGGGGAGGAGGGCAGCCCCCTCCCGACGAAGCGGTGGTCAAATATCAATGATTGATGTATTCATTAGCGGAAATCTCAATTGAATATCATTATTGGTATCTGACTATATACGGCTGTAAGCGTAACTTATCTGTATAGCAACAAAATATGAATATTTTTTTAAATTTATATCTGCATGGTTAGAGCAATAAATTCATTTTCTAAAATGAAATGTCGCAGCTGCTGATTGTAGCCCGTCACAAATTTGATCGAATATTTGGAACTCATTATTAAATATAAAACCAGTGTAAATCACAGTGCGGCCAGTGTATATAAACCAGCATACTTATCAATGCAAATACCATGACAACTAGGATTTTGATCAATGAAATCTTTGTTACCTGTAACCGTTGATTAATCGAAATTCAAATCGCACAATATCATCGATGCCATGAGGAAGGGATGGAATATTGTGAATAGAAGTGGCTCTGGATGTAGGCCAACGGTGCATCGAGATGGGGAAATTATAAAGTACTTTTATCCTCATCTGTTGTCGAGGCACACTGTCTCCAAAAACCCTACTTTGAGACTTCTGGATATTGTCTTAGTACTCGCCCATACTGTTTAATTCATCTGTTCGGTTATCCTTCAGTAATTGATTCTAATTAATATTCAAAGTTGAAGCCGTATAAGAAGAAAATATTCCACTTACCCTCGCCGTAATTGCCTCCTCCTGCAAGAATAAACCAGTACTTTGACCAAAGCAAAATAGATGACTGCAATTACATTCAGCAGGGATTATGATGTCTTGAATTCAATAAGCCAAAATATAGCAAAGGTAAAAATAACGAAGACAAAATGATAAGAATAGACAACACGGTGGACATGTCATAGAATAATACTGAGCAGATCTTGACTAGATTTGTTGAACTCTAAATGTTTTGGGTGTAGTGATGTGGAGTGGATATTAAAATTTAGCTGGAGCGGAGAGGAATGAAGTTCAAGTGGAGTGGAGCAGAGTGTAGTTTGGCGTCCTTACCGAACCATATGACTACTTTAGGAACAGCGAAACATGCATCATTATATGTATATAACTCGTCACATGTGATACATGACACAGGCGAGATTTCAATACATTGGAACTCAAATACTATGCTTAAGACTGTACCAAAGGAAACATAGCATTGACTGCGGATAGAAAGCGGGTGAGACTGCGGGTGAGTGTCATGTATGACCTAATTGCACACCTAATTACATGACTGCTTCTTTAAGGTGTAGCGTGAATAAGTGACAGATCACAAGTAGCACTTGCAAAAAGTGCATTAATATTGCCGGGAGTAGTTGTAGCCTGTAAATAGCACAGCTTGCACATACTATGTCACACTAAGGCCTATGAACAGAGCAGCATTGAACGAGTAGTGTGCATATGCAGCTGAACTGGTCTCCAAAAGTAAAATCAGCCAGCTTTTAATGGAGCGGAGTTGGTAATTTTATACCGCTCGACATCATTGTTTGAGTGCAACCTACAAGGCGGTTAGCATTGTTGTGTGCTTGTTCAATAATGATTGATTTATTCTCTGTTTTTCTTCATTTCTCTATTCGAGAATGATATTGTGAAACTTACTAAATAATGAATCATGACACTCCAATAAATAAAATATCCAATATCAGTAGTTGTCTTTAGGTCCTGTTGAGATGTAAATGTCCTGTGTGATTTCTGAGATCGGATAAAATGGCAACTATTCAAGTCTGTGCCCATCCATATTTCATCTGAAGATCCAATGCAATAGACACTTGATTATTCAACTTAGGTATTTTGAAAAAGCAGCACGCACCAAATTAGGTAGTAGAATCTAATCGGTATATGTACATGTACAAATTTTGAACGTCTTGAGATGAACATTTGAACGTATACGACGAATTCTATGTTCACTTCAATAGGTAGATGTAGTGCCTTAAATACATTAAAATTAACACTAGAATGTCATATCAATAATTTGCAGATTCCACCTGTGTTGAACTTGTTTTTGATTAAAGATTAACATTCTCTACTGACGATGCGCGTTTACTAGAAGCAAGCGATTAACAAACTGTTTATCGCATGCGGGCAGAAGAATTCGGCTAATCTGCTTCACACTGTGATTCGTGTATGACAGCAGTTCTTAGAGAAAAAAGCTCAACAACAATTCCACCACATCAAGCATCCGATTTTTAACACATTCGAAGTGCTCTTTGATGTGCACTGATATTTCTTTCTGCGACATTACTGCTGCCCATGTAGCGGAACGTAAGGTTAAGGAGAATGGATGGTGGCTCATCAGTAATTCTACTGAAAATGTTGGATGATCTTGAAGAAGATCGTTGACACCATGGAGTAAGCATATTTGGCAGAGTGGTAGCTCCGCATTTATTAAATCCCCATCGTGCATACACCTTCGATTTTATTAAATGAGCTCAAGGGAGATATAGTTGAGTAATGTTGCCAAATGTGAAATATGCGAATTGTTGCAGTTTTGAAGAAATTACCACGGATTTGAATGATGATGATAGTATTGCAGAAGGAATGATGGTATTTTACCGATTCTCAGTGTCATGACAGCCTTGGAGATTTAATGTTTGTTAAATCAGCAATTCGATAGGCATGCTCAACATCGAGTATTTTCTTAAGTGCGATCATATCACAGGTGTAAATATGTATAAATACTCGGTGTTCGCGTCCTATCACAGAAGATCACAGAAGAAATTTCGACGGGAGTTTATTAAATACTGCCCTTAACACATTACTGCTGTAGTAAGTGCGCCCAGTAGTAATTGATAAATGTAGATAGAATATAATTGATTGTGGCATACGAGAGGTATCTGGCCATAGCAATTGGTAGTGAAAAGCATTCCCTACTGTTTTTGTCTACTTGTAATTCAAAATAAAAGTATAAGGCAAAACTATTTACACAGACAGACGTTTCGTGACTCTGTCACAGCCTCAGTGCTAATAAAATCAGAAATGAGAATAGAATGGAGCAGACAAAGCACTTATCAGCATTCATCGCAATTCACACTATTAATCAATGATTATTCCTTTCATATTGTGCTTGCAAAAAGAAGTATTTGTAACGAATATAGGCGTGCTAATAAAGATAGCACGTCATCAGCCGTTTGTTCTCCACTTCTGAAGATAGGCCTCGCCATGGATCCTCCAAGTTTTCGTGTCTTCTGCCTTCCTTCCCCAGTCGCCACCGTTCCAGAAGTCATCTATATCTTCTCTCCATCTCATGGGTGGTCTTCCTTTGCGTCTTTTCCATTCCATAGGGCACCAATTAGTGATGTTGTAAGTCCACCTATTGTCCTTCATTCCTGATATATGTCCAGCCCACGCCACTTCCATTTCGCCTTCTTGATGGATATGAGCAAGTCTATTAGGCCCGTCTGCTGTCTTACCCATGCATTTGTTTTTCTGTCTTCCCATCTAATGTTTTCCATGCTTCTTTTCATCTCGTGCTGAGCTGCTGCTATCTTTCCCTCCATCCTTTTATTTAGTGTCCATGTTTCAGCGGCGTATGTCATGCAGGGCATCACACAACCTTCGAAGAGCTTCTTCTTCAATTTCCTAGGAGCTCTACTCTTTAATATACACACGATTTTATATTTAATTTCATCATCCTGGTTTTTCATATTCAGGGATAATTTCTGTCCCAGATAGCTATACTTTTCGCATTCATTGATTAGTTCATTATCCATTCATATTTGCTGCTGTTGACATCTCGCTCCGAACATGACTTTCGTTTTCTTTTTGTTCACTTTTAGACAGTGCCGATAAAAGTAGTATTTAATGAAACCCCAACGAAATTTCACACATATCTTACTGCGCACCTCAAGTTCGTCATCTGTATCTCGGGGGCGATTTTTTCAATCCGATCTCCCTCGGGTCAGTTTCCCAACCTCCCTCACTTCTCAGCAGTCCTTCAAACTGTAACTTAACTGCTGGTTTTACGATATATTGTTCTGGAAATTACTAAACAAAATTGATGAAAAACGTGATATCTGTGAAAACAACACGTATGCTATTTGATTCTATCAATCGGTAAGCAAAACATTAAATTCAACTTACCTCTATGGTTTCTGCTACTTGCTGATCTATAGGAACATCCACTGCCGTCGCATTTGTCTCAATCAACTCCTCAGCTCCCTGCGTAAGAACATTTTCTCCTTTGGCATGGAAAACGCCATTCCGACCTGAGAAATTAAAGTTTAAATATTTCACTTGATTGTGTTTGTCTCTAACAAGCAAAGCTAGTCCAGGAGTTAGCACGAGTTTGTACAAAATGAAAATTCCACATAACATTGTGACTAAATTTTAAATCGGCATAACTTTCTAATTATTCAACAGAAATTAACAAATAAGGTCTCATTTTGAAGCCCATACACATCTTTATAACCATAATCAACATGGCAATGATTGCATTTTAGGATGAGAGCATTATGTTCATGCAAAGCAGAAGAGCTCTAAAGCCAAGAAACTAGATGAAAAGACAGCGACTGAATGGAAAAGAAGCCAATTTCCGATTCTTCACTTAAAATAATCATCATCAAGTCTTTCTGATGCAGATGATCACACAA
>CAJQUW010014345.1:0-66213 GCA_907163375.1 Prostheceraeus crozeri
TGTTTGATTTTGAATGGGTTTGTCAATTGCGACTATTGAGACTATTGCAACCATTGTAATCATCAAGATGACACATGTTTTTCTTTGCGTAGGGGGGGGAACCAAAAACTTGCTTTAAATAGGATATAGTTTTTGTTGATCTTACATAATGAGATAGTACCCAACGTAGAGGGTTGTGCAAGAGACCTTGGATATTCATTCAAAGCCTAGAAACTGTAACAAATCTCAGGTGAAAATATCAACCTGGTGATTTAGTTGATCGATAATGGATTGTGGCATGCTTGAATCACAATTTGGATGTAGGGTGGATAGAGGATTTCTCAAGCTACACTGCAATGATAGTGGAAATTAGGGGTCAAATTAGGAAAACGATTGGAAAGAAGGCGACATCTGCAGTGTTTTAATAAAAAAGTACTCCCAGTAAAAGTGACTTCAGAAGAGAAATTTCAGAACAAGAGACATTTAAATTATTATTGTGACGGAACTGCGTTAAATGGTTTTTTTTAAACAGGAACGATCCCTTCTCTTATTGCCATGTTCTCATGCGTTATGTGTTCTACATGCTATGTACCTTTGAAACTTATCTTGTCCCTTTGCGATGAAGAAATATCTTCAACAGTCACTGTATATTCGTGCACTGATGAGTCCATTGCAGGTCTGTGATTGGCATCATACTATATTGTGTCTTTGTGTGGACTTTTCTTATATACGGGAGGACAATTGTTCTGACACGTTCTTATTTCAAGCGATAATTTGAGTCCTAAATACAATGTCAATCAGCTCATGTCGTTCACCATAACCAACATTCCCATTTCAAGTAAGGATTTACCGAGTCAATCTCTTCACGGGCAATATATTTTTTAATTCTGCCTCACTGTGAATATAAACTGGCTATAAAGCGGATTTGGTGGGATCTGATGGAGGAGAATAGTGAAGTTCATTTCCGCTTGCGGGATGTTAGATGGACGTTGTGGTGCAAGAGAATGGTTGATGAGAGGTCTTGTGGAACAAATCGCATCTTACACGAGTTTTGCACCAAGATTCTGGCTCAACGAAGTATTCGCGCCCACCCCCCCACTAATCTCTAAAATCTGGAATGATTTGTAACGGAATACTCTCGCTGTTTGGTGCAGCAGTATCCAACGGAAAACTCAACCCATGTCTCCATGATAATTATCACCTACCAGCTACTATGGGGGGGGGGGGGGACGAGAAGGTTTGAGAAGGTGCAAACTGGGACTTGTTCAGTGGACCGCCATGCGCGTAAGCACTCCAAATGTGGGCTCCTGCTCTAACGGACATTCTGCAAGGGTGATCATGTCTTGTCGGGGGCTACTATGCCAATATTTTTTAAAGACTTTCATTTAATGCCTTGCTGTATGTGCTGTCCTATTTCAAAACATGCTAAATGGAGAAAGACATTGATGTCAGGCTCATAAACTGCTACAAATTGAGACTCTAGAGCCAGATCGCTGCAGTGTATTTATCAGTTTTCCCCTTACAAACTTGCTAAGTGTTGTTATGTAATTATTATACGTTACCAGCAACAAAAACTCTGTGTGAATGCTTGTAAACTTTTATATAATTTAATGTTTGTAAGTCACTAACGCGAAAAATTGTGAATTGTATATTATCTAATTTTGCCATATTAGAATATAAAATGTCTGTGTAAAACGGAAGGCGCCCATCTTCTCGTCAATCGAAACGCGTCCTTCAAACCTTCAAGTTGCAGTTTAAAAAGGCGTTGCGAAAACCGTTAAACAGGATACATGATAATAAGTAAGAAGTTGTAAATTGATTTCAAATTCAGTGATGAATTTCATTGCGTGATTTTAGCTTTTGCCATACACAAATGTTGCTAGCCTATTTACAAGCCTCCTGTTGAACTGCTGGCTCTTCGTGAATTAAGCAATAAAAAAAGTTTTCAAATCCCAAGGAGTAGTGATTAAAGAAACGGCGAAACCTTAATTCAGCGCTCACGGTTGGTCCGACTGTGTGGTTTCTAAGTAATGTTAAATGATATTGGAAACAGTAATTAATTGGTTGTAATCAATAGTCCGACCTGGGAAGGAATTGCAGCAACTGCTGGTGCGTAATGTCGTTAATTAAGGTTAGCGAACTCAATAAAAGTGACACCAGGTCATTCAATTTGATCTGATGGGTCCATTATATAGGTGTATATAAAGGAAGGACGCTTTTAATGATATTTTTACCATCTTTCAATAGTGACAATTCATTTGCGCTGGTTGAAAGCCTCCGAATTATGTACTTGTTGAAAACATCGATCTCTAGAAAATGTATCACAATCAGAGAGGAATTGGGAAGGGTGACCGCTTTTGAGCAAGATCTTTCTTGAAGCTTCGTCCGACACGAAAGGTGCATAGGGATTGGAAATATCCTGTTTCTACTTTCCAAACCTTGAATGTTAATGGTGATGATGGTCTTTTATCTTCAAGTTCTCATTCTTCCACAGTAAGTGGTTATGTCTACATCCATCGGGTTTTCTGTTATAGCAATATTGTAGACAAATGCGATGGTGGACTTTTCCAAAATGGCAACAGGTGACTTCTGTAAAACTATTAGACTCTTTCGCGAAAGAATGTGTTGGAGCTGCCTTGAACAGTGCTCCCCACTCATTCGGCAGAAAGGCATTAGATGGAAGGAACGTTGGTTTATAAGGAATTGACCGCTCGATATTCGATACACCTTGTTTTTAAAACTTATCTCTTGATCATTTTCAAGCAATTCGATCTCTTTACAAACGCAGTACTGGAGATGTGTGAGGATCTCAAACGGGGGCCGCTATATCGGGCTTAGTTGCACTTTGTGTATCTGCCGGTACTTTATATTGGCTCACTATGGTTCGACTGGTAAAGTCGCATCTTTTTACAACATGGAAGGTTTCTTCAACTAGTCTATTGATACCAACTACCAATTGATAAATGTTTAATTAACATTGATAAGACTTTGCTTCAAGTGATGGGACAGATAATGGAGGAAGCTTGAGTAGAAAAAAGCCTGAGCGGTCGGAAATGCGTAAATGATGGGAATGGCCTAAAATTGAAGTTGAAGCGCCAACGATGTCTGACCTTGATCATCACTTTCTATAATTCCTAATTGTGATGATAGAAAAACAAACTGTTTTAATATGTTGTTACAATGTTTTAATTTGTAAATGTATACCTTGAAAAGTTTCTCTATTGCTGTAATGCTAAAGTAAACTTTGATCATGGAACATGTGTCCCTCGTTTTGTTGTGTTCTAAGCATGAAATTAGCCGCTGGAAAATGATGAGTTTAATGTTAATGTGGAATTATAGATGACAGATTTTCGTCTATTCACTGACTCGGCACACCTGTGTGATAGCGCTTGGACCAATGTCATGTCCGGTTCTAAAACTATCATTTGTAACTGTGACATTGCTCACAACTATACGATCATGTGATTAATGTCTTTAACAAGGAAATTAAGAGAGTCAAATGGTAATTATGCGTAATGATTTAAACCACAAACTACATTCTGCATCTTCGCCAGAAAGGATTATGAGTGTGAAGCAAGTGAGGTGTGCCAATCAAACTGAGGATATCAAACGCCACGGTGGACTTACTACGTATTAGATGATCTATTCAGCCAGAGAAAGCAAGATCTTCAAAGGATGTGTATACTGAAATGTTGCATTCTCAAATCGGTGACACATCAATAGGGAAGCTTTTTATTATCTACATCACCAAATACATTCTTCGATGGAGGGAAAGAGCATAAGAACTAGAATTTTGAAGTAATCACATTATTTGCAATATTTAAAAATCCAAGCAAGATAGCTTGTTGCATGCATAACATTATCTGAGTAGAATCAGGCCTTATATTACCACTCAACAACCTAAAGTAGCTGTTCAAAAATTTATATGAAGATGTATACAAAGATAGATACAACACTCGATTATGCGTTATCTTATTTATTGATCTAAACCAGGATAGGTCAGAGTCGGAACGCACTTCGATTTCGTATACATTATATCAATACTCTAATTCCGCGTTGAACCATGACAGTTTCTGCGGGTTCACAGTTAGTGTTTAGAGCAAATCTGTACTTTGTTGCCTTATTAGATTTCAAACATGTCGTATTCAAAGATGGTATGTCATTCCTCAGAGAGGAGTCGTATGTGATGGTACAATTGGACTACATTACAAAGTGCACAGGAATGTCCATAAAATATAGAATCAAACACTATATACTGAATCAACTTACGAGAACTAACACATAAAAGGATATGTGAAATTCAGAAGATTAAGGATCCCAACCTATCGACGCGAAAATGCAGTCTAGCAGTCGCTGGAAACACATTGACGTGAGAGGCGGACAGATTTCGTGACAAGACTGCGACCGATTTATAACCTTGATCAACACCTCGACCATATCGTCGTGGCGCGCACTGAGCGATTATTATGACTTCATTGCCATTCCACCATGTGTAAGTTCAATGACGAGAGGGACGAAATAATAGATGAAACAACTGGTCGATTGTTATTAGAAATCAGTCACATAGATGACTAACTTCTACAATATGCTGTCAGAGCATGTAGGCGACAAAACTACGAGTGCCACCACAAGGCTTAACGGTTCGGACATAATTTATGTCAGAAACAGATTTTAATCTGATCACAAATGTTACCTCACATATATTATTGGAGGAACGGACTGATGAATGAATTGATAACAATAAGGGTCACTTTACGAAGGATGGATCAAGAAGTAGGTAAAACACCACGATGCGCCGGTTCCAAAGCGAGAGCTTGCAGATCCCGATGAATCTGCAACCAAAAAGAAGCTACTAGGCGCTCAATGCGATTGTTGCGAAGTGAGTATTTAGCTAAATATTAAGCAACTTATGACGTTAAAGCCTTGCCTCTTCTCATATCATGTCGTTACAAACAAATTTTGCGTGTTGTTTGAATGAAATCATGCGCTTTCAGAAGGCCAAAGGAGAGAGGGCCGCATATCATAGAGTCGTTGATATCAAATCTGGGTGTTAGCAGTGCCTGTGCGGAGTTAAGTACGTTCGTGACACAATCAGCACAAAGTTCGTATTGGAGTACAGCAGTGATTGAAACTCAAGAAAAGATTTATTACGACCTTAAAATCATCCCGCAAGTTTCAGACTCTTGTCCGGAGATTGGTTCATAGCTCGGTTGCAGCAGGTGTGTCGTGAATAGAGATAAGTTCAAGGATAGTATGGAGTTGAGGAGTCATACCGACTTACCACTCTTCACAAAAATGCCGGAGAAAGGTCGGGTGTTCATCAAACAAGGGAAAAAATATGTTGGTTAACAATTATAGATTAGTCAATGGCAAGCGGACCTTGGCTTGACATGCAGACAGATATCACAGTACAATGTATGGCTTAAATTACATTCTTAACCGTAGTCATCCGTTAGTAGATATGTCTTTTATCTCGCATCTTATGCGTGGGCACACGATGCTCCGCTTGCTGTGAAATCTACAAAACAAAAGACGGAAGGACCAGATAGTTTGAAGCGGCTTTTCAGAGCATTTTCGAATGTTAGGGGACGGTGTTCCGCATAAAGAATACAGACCGATTCAAGTGGAAGCGAATTCGGGTAAACTCCTTCATGTTCCGAAGTACTCCTAAAAAGTTCATAACTGTGCGGGAGATTGTTTATTAGTTAGTCAAAAGTGCTTATAAAGACAGCCGCATACTGCCATGGTTTGAGAGTGTTCAATCGACAACAACAACTGAAGACAAAAATATGGCGCTATTTTCACTGCCACTAAAAAATACACATGTTTTGGGTAGGTCGTGAGTAGACTGCCAGACAACATTTGTTAAGACTTTACAATGATAAGCTACCATCGAAATCATTAAGTGTGAAAAGACCAGTTGATGTTACCCCAGATAATGCGATGGTATGTATGAGCTTCGATTGTATGATAGAGAAATAGCGAAAAAAAACAGTGTTTTCCAATGAAAAAGAAAGTATATTAAATGTTGATGTGATTAGACAGGTTCGGATTTGTATTCAAAGGTCAAGTTTACATTTTGAGAGAAGGGGCTTATCTACCTATATTGGAGACCTGAAGAAGAGTTTTTTCGTGGATTGAAAGTAAAATACAAATATTTTAGGCCTCAACCATTGTAATAAACTTATTATAGATTACCATGGCAATCCAATTGTAAGGAAAATTTTACTCTTATGAAATTGCAAGTAGTAGACAGAAAGTGAACAAGCAGGTGATATTATGATTGATAAAATTAATTAGGAGCGAAGTAAGGTCATGGCTAATCAAAGGAAGATATCTGAGTTAAATGGAAAAGGTATCATCTCTGATTCATTCATTATACGTCTGATGATAACGCGGTACCAGGGAAATCTAGCAAAATGTGGAGATGGGAGACACGTCGTTTAACTTTTTTATAGCTAATTATAGCATGTGACTTCGTTCTCAGTAGTATGACTTTAACATGTTCTACTAACGTTCAACTATCATTTCTTCAAGCAATAGCAACCCCGAAGATATATCCACAAGTAACAAATACCATCTCAAATCACTCGTTTGATATTCGCCTAATTCCCAATTACTCTGCTATGAGACCCCCCATGAAGTTTGCTCATAACTGAAATTACTTATTTATACAACGATATCAGTTTGCTAAAGATAACATCACTATTTTGAGTATTACATAAAAGAAGTGCGAGAGAAGGGATGATTGCTTTCGCATATTTCAAAATAGCGTCTACCTGGTACATGGGCTTTTCATCATCTAACCTTTACATCCTTTGTTCAATATCTTTACCATCTGTTCAAAACATGATTAGAAATTCAAAAGGCATTTTGCTAACGTCACACTGTTTGATTCTAATGGTTCCCTCAACTCGAATGAGCTTGCAAGATACAGAAAAGGAAATCGGTAGGAAAAATGTTTATTGAACGAATCGAAATAAATGATTCTCTTGTCAAGCATGACTTTGAATAATAGATTCTACAAAGAGCCAGTTCATAAAAGGGTGTCAACAAAATTGATGAAGGAAGGGAAGCATGTTTCTTCTTGTATTAGGTAAGGATTTGAAGTTCATTACTTTTGGGTATTCCAGAACAAACTTTAGCTCAGTCAACAGGGTAAAATTGGTACAATGGACGTGGTGCAATGGAATTCGGATACGAGGAAAGTCACTGATTTTAAATGTAGAATTGCCCCCCTACCCCCAATGCCATTGTATGCATTACAAAGAAGGAGCATCCGAGTGCGGTAAAAAATAAATTTGAGGTCATTAGAAGTGTTGAAGACTTTGCAAGAAAGTTTCAAGGATCAGTGCCAGAAACGTTAATGACTTGTGAATATAAGAAAGAGAAAGTAACTTTATTTACTGTTGAAACGGAGTCAGAATTTATTGTTTTTACTACAAAGACACCATTGGAAAAAGTTGAGTCCGCTGTTATGAATTTGGATCTGAAATGATTGGGATGTTTAAGGGCCTTGAAAGGCACCTTGGTTTGACAGAATTAAATGATACATTCAAGGTTCAATTGTCCTCTTCTAAACTCAAAGCATCAACAAATGCTTCATGGGATATCCACGTATACAGCGAAGACATATCGGGTGATGAATTGTCTACTTCCAGTGAAACTTGTATATAATAAAAGAGTTAATTTGAACATTGAAAGCTTGAAACGCCATCTGAATTGTGTACAAAGTTAAATGAGTTTGGTTTGTAGGATTACCTTGATGCAGATGAATATCACTTTTTCTTATGACCCACATGAAGAAACGCATGATTCTAAAGGTAGGGAAGAACTCTCTTATCAAGCTGGGTAGCGTGTTAACGAACACATTGGGATTCTCAAAATCAACTATTTATGAAGGTACATCAATAGGCGATACAGTCCCATCACTAGTGCGGGATATAAGTAACTTATACGTCTATTGTAACACTATTGAATATACAAGGGTTGGCGACATTGAGTCCCCACTTCTGCGCACATTTCCTCTCTCATCCGTAAGGAAGCAACTAATCAATCGAGAATTTTTTAATACAATGCATCTACCAATCAGCCGAAATTACATCAATAGAATTGACATATCAATTCATGATGACGCAGGAGAAGTAGTACCGTTCTGTGGTGGTGTTACTGTTTTGACCCTACATATTAGGTCACGAGAATAAGGCTTTACGCTATTGTGACTTCCATAGTTATTCAATAGTCATAATGACAGGCATTTACAGTAGACCATCATATCAGAGCGGTTATCCGTGTTTGTTGGAGGTAGACGACAAGTTGGAGGAGGCATATTTGGTGCACTAAGACGTATGGTTCTTCCAACACTCAAAAAGTATGGCGTACCAATCATGAAGCGTGTTGGAAGCAGGGCTTTAGATTTTGGTGCAAATGTTGCAGCTGATGCGCTTCAAGGTGAGGATATCGGTGAATCTATGAAAATGCGCGCGCAGCAATCTGCCATAGACGCATTAGATGATTTGACAAAGACGAGGCGTACAGTTCGGAAGAAGCGTAGGAAGTCAAGACAAGTTGGATCAGGCCGAGTTACTAAGCAAAGACGCAGGAAAAGTAAAAAGCCGACTAGAGCAGCACGTTCTAAATCTAGACGTCGAGTGAAAACAAGAAAGCGCAAACGAAATTCCACAGCTACTAGAAACAAGTCAAAACGAAGGAAGACAACATATTTGTAGAGTAAGATGCAGAGTATCAATTCGGCTTTGTGTTTCTTTGATTCTCCCCCTCATCAGACAGACATCATCTCCTCAACAATTGTAGACATAGTCCCCACAACAAAAATCGATGGTAACCAGAGCAGCCTATTCAGTTTGATATACCTGCCAATCCTCAAGATTATATTGACTGTCAATCCATTGATTTAGAGTTGTGTATACAAATTAAGAAGACTGATGGTACAAATATCGATTCATCCAAGGATAAAGTGGGATTAGCAAATCTTCCTATTGCCAGTCTGTTCTCAGATGTGTATCTAATATTGAATGACAAACAGATTGAAGGAGGGGATCGAGCATATCCATATGGAGCATATATACATACAATGACTCAATTTCAAAAGCAAGCTAAACAGTCACACTTGCAAGTTTGTGGGTGGTTATGATGATCAGCAATCGGGAAATTTGATGATGTCTCAAATACAGGGTTGAAAAGACGAATGGATTTAACAGCGGATTCAAAGGAATTATACTTGAAAGGACCCGTCTATCTTGATTTCTTCGTCAATCTAGATATCTGCTATCACAGGTTAAAATGCAAATAAAATTTATTCGTGCAAATCCTGAGTTCGCGTTAATGGCTTTTGGAGCTACAAACTATCAAGTCAACATAAGTAATGCCGTGCTCAATGTAAGGCGAGAAGTAACAATGAACCCGTCAGTCTATCAACGAGCATGCGACAGGATTGAGGAAAAACAATGCAATATATCCAGTTAATCACAGTGTGTTGACAAACTTCACAATTGGTGCGGGATCATCCTCACATGCCTACCCAAATCTTTTTCCCACTGCAATGCCAAAGGCGGTGTATATCACATTTGTGGAAAATGAGGCATTCATTGGTGCTTTTGAAAAGAATCCATTCAATTTCCAACACTTTAATGTTAGCAAACTAGCACTCTATCAGGATGGGAAATTTGTATCTTGCAAAGCAGATGAGCCTAATTCAAAGATGGCAAATTCGCACGTGAATATGGTTCTATTTTCACCGCCCTCAACATGTTTAATACAGACGATTCAAATGGAATTACAATGGATATGTACAAGAATGGCTACTTCTTCATTATGTACAACCTCACAGCAGATGCAGATCTAGGTGGTGAAAGCGTAGGAGTTACAAAGCCTGGAAATCTACGACTGGAGGTATCATTTGAGTCACCTTTGAAGAAAACAATTACTTGTCTCATTTATGCTATCTATGATAGCAAAGTTGAGATAACAAGAATGAGAGACGTGACTGTCAGCTATCAGAGATGAGTAACTTAAGCAACATAGAAATCTTGAGGAAAATGAGGAAAGCTCATCCCTACTCCAAGACAATATTTCTCAATGTCTTTTCTAGAGATAATTTACCTGATTCAATTCCTTTCTATCCTTGTTCACTTATCATCAATACGGATACCAACAATCTTCCTTGGAAAACATTGGATTGCTGTATACATCAATCGTTATAAAGTTGCCGAATATTTTGACTCTCTTAATCAACCTCGTTTACATGATATCGCATTATGGATGAACAGGTTTTCCTGGACTGTTAGGAAAGTGACATCGTTCCCACTTCAAAGTAATACATCTCTAATGTGCGGTGGCTATGTACTCTATTTTGTCAACGAGAGACCATTGAAAAATAACTGTAAAAGTGCTTTTAGAACTATTTTCAAAAAACTGTGATAAAAATGATGTAATTCTTACTAAATATGTTGAAACAGTTTTGAAATAAAGTTTTATGTTGTATCATTAACTTGCTCTCTTTTTTTCCAAACAAGGGTTTATAAGGAAAACAAAAACATGCTCATATTTCATTATCTATTCACATATATACAAAAAAACATGTTCACATTTCATTATCTATCCACATATATACAAAATCTACAATTTGGTTTTCATGAAACATTTTTTCAAATCACATATGATGGGAGGCACATCACTTATGTCTTTAATGCCGGTTATCACAATCTTTCCATTATGGAACACATGAACATGATATGGATGCCAGTTAGTCAATTTGAGCTGCTGGAAATAACTCACTTCATAAGTTAGATTATGTGATGATGTAACTTTACGGAAATCATAGTGATAGTGTAATTCACATAACACGGTCATTGTCTTCACTTTCCAATCAGATAATGAATCACCAAGTAAATGTTCCAAAGTTAAGTGTAGATATGAGAGATCACCCTCCATGACCCTTCCAATACATTGGATTGTTCCATTTGGAAAGAATAGGATAGTGAGAGATCTATCCTTCCTCTGAATCCTCCATGTTAACATTGAGGGTCTTCCAAGATGCAAGCTCGTTGTCGGCTTCAATTTTGCGTTTTATCAGTAAAACCATTTGTTTTCGGTTGGGTTATTCCTCTCGATCTCTTGTAGATTGAGTTTTGACTTTGCTTTTGTAGTTAACATTCCGATTTACAACTTCCAACCGTTTGATGTCCTCCATCTTTAATGAATGACGTTATCTGTGGTAGGTATCTCCTTGTAAAGGTTTCCCATGTGACGTCACTGAAACGAAAAAATCGATATTCAACATCTTCACGTTTTGGTGAAACAGACGTTATAGTTTGGACTGATGAATCACACTTTATCCATACCTTGTCATCGAGAGGAAATCTTGATCCCGAGTTTATGGTTTGTCAATGAGATCCGCAAAGTTCTTTCAGTGAAGGCAATGAGTCAATACTAATGCAAACGCACGATGTTTTCGATCACTATTTGGTATTGAATGACGATATGCTACTGTTTTAGAATTTGTTATGTGAACGTTTTGAACGTCACTAAGATGCCATGTTCTAATGTTTCGAGGCATGTTCCGAAAGCTATGTTTCAAATTTAGGATTAATCTTTGCCTAAAGTTTGTTATTTTATTAGCTCAACATATCGGAATGATGTTGAGTACAAATTCTTCACATATTCATTCACATTAGGACTACCTATTTATTAGTAATCATTTCTAATATCGGAAAGATGTACTACAGAAAGTAACATTTCAATTTTAGTAAGGACTACTTATGTATTAGTAAGTGTTGGTACATGTCGGAAGATGCAGCAATCGCAAGATCTATTACAAGTGGAATCCGCGCTTATATTGTTTTTATTTAGACTTATTCTACATCACCTGTGATGGAAGGCATCTCCTTCTCTTCGACGTTGGGGGAAGACCTAGGCTATAGTGTCATATGGTAATGATAAATTTTATCCAGCCAACAGCGCTTATCCTCAAGTGAAAGACTCGCTTCCTAAATGATTTTGTGCTAACTATGTGATTTTTTGAATTTATAATTGTCATATCTTCAGTTGTATCATTCTCACTATAATAGACACTCCTATAGTCATCATGTTTCAATTTTTTAACTGTGCTCTCTGAATTCCTTTTGCACGTTTGATGCTATGATTCGTAGAGTCTAGATATTTCATGGAATACATTTTCGGTTTTAGTAGGATCATTTCCTCAAGCAACTTTCCAGCACACTCATCCTTAAAACAACCTAATCTAGCTTTGTTTGTAGTTGAGTATAGTCGGTGATGACTGTCATTGTTTGAAGAGTCAAACTTTTCACGAAGTATAGAAGTATTATCTTCCAGACGGACAGATGGTGATGTGTATAAACATAGGAAGAAACTGTCGGTATCACCTCCACAAAGCCGCGTTCTATTTATCAGTGGACATCCTTTTAGATCATTGTAATATAATTGATACATTTCCAACTTACTATAGTCAAGTACTGCTTGACCAACATATATTAATTTATTTAAAACTATTGAAGGTTTGTACATTTCCATACCAACCAGATCTTCATCAAATATTTTGTTTTGAACATAGAGAGTATGATTTGACAATTTCAGTAGTTGTTTCTCATTGTTGATAGTTTAAATTTTTTCCTTCTCCTTACATTTTCCATTGTTTTACCATATAAAGAATTATTTTTCAATTTGTAGAATGGACTTTTCGAAGTCAGTGTTTGATTGAGCCCTCTTTTGAGAGTTCATATCAATGTATGTTTTTTTAAACCAAGGCTTTTGTGTGAATTTTATGCCACTATGAATCTTCTTGATTCTCATGCCCATGCTCAAGTAAAATTTTAAATTGAATAGTGGACTACATAATTTTCCCTATCAAATTGATGGAGCAGAAGTTTCTTGATAGAAGAAAAATGTGTATTTGGTCTTCCTTTTTCATATAGATTTTTCATATAGTGTGAAAACATTCTCTTTTCAATCATCTGCATTTCTGGAGCTAATGGGAAATCGGCAGTGTCATCATGAATGGCTGCAGGATACTCTAAATCTAAATCAAAAAGCCGGTTTCACCATCATCATCTATATTTTGAACATTTTCTTCATTTAAAAAATTATCTAATTCACTTTCATTCAACCATTTGAAATTTGAGTGGGGTAGATTTCTACTGAGTGAAGAACCATAAAGGTTATTAACATCTAAGTAGGTCAAATGTCGACTTTCATGTGTATTATTTCCTAATTCTTCAATGCGTGCACGCGCTCGGTGAATGTTGGTGAAAGTCATACCCCCTCTAATTCCTCGTTCAAATAGATTGTACATATTTTCATCTTGTATGTAGTGTGGGGGATCATTGGAAGAGAAATTTAGTGCTGAGGTAAAGCTAAGATGTGGGAGACTGACAAAATGTACAGGGTCGACTTCATCCTCACGTTGACTCAATGCTCTAAACACTTCAAATATGTCTGCCAACAATAAAACATCTAACTTCAGATATGCCAGCATGTAATCACCAAATGTGCTACAATTAAATTCAATCCACGCCTTGTTAGCGTGTTCATATTCACTATCGGAACAGTGCTCACGAGTAAGATCATTATAGAATTCAAATTGTGGTGGTAGACAGTCTTCCGTCAACGTGTTTAAGTTTTTGAAGTATGAATATGGAAACACTCCCTTCTGATATAAAACATTATCACTTAATTGTGGAAATTCTACCCTTAATGTCTCTCCATGCTCATACGTTTGCAAGCCCTTGGCTAATTCACTCAAGGATGCACTTAGAAATTGATATGAATCTAAGAATTTTAGTTTAAAGTATACTGTCTTCCCTTTGTATTCATTTACAGGGACACTGGCGGATAAAGTTATATATTTTTCAGCAGTTGCTGCTACAACATCTTTTTTCCAAGACTTCATTCTTCCAATCGCTTTATAGCAAACGATGTGGCTATCATAATTTTTAAAATTGTGGAAAAATATGGGGAGCTCCCGTCTGTTAAGTCTTAACCGGAGATTGCATTTCCTACATAATGTTTGCCTATATCGTCCGGTGATATGATCATGATCACGAACTTTTATGACTTCATCGCTGAATTTTGATTTACATTTGTTGCAACATTCTGCATTCTCGTGGCGTGCTTTTTCATCCGCTGACAGTGACATTGGCTGCCTAGTTGTTGCACATTGGTTGTCATATAAGTCTTGGGCTACAGTTTTCTAAGTGGTGCAAGAAACTAATAATGCAATTTTCTCCCTCAAAGAGGTAATACTTGTTTTCAAATTTTGATTGAAGGGCATTATGCCAGACATGATAAGCTCCAATAGCCGCAGGTTTATGTATTTTATTATCAATGTAGCACTCTATATCTGCATAAATTACTAAAGGAGGACTTAGTTGATATTCCATGCTACTTGTTAGTACTTTTAGATCTGTCGGCATTTTTTCTATTTGTGCTTTTCCTCGAATGCAAAACTGGAAATGTCGTTCTAGTGTTGTCTTATATGTGAATGACTGAGTGCATCTTTCGCAGAAGTATTTATGTCTTTTTAAAGTTCTCCTATACAATCTTGACAGCTTTGGAATTCCACAATAGTGTGCTGCTCCATTGTTTAGAATTAGCAAAATATTAACCGTTTGCCTACCAGTAAAGTTACTATTGTAACGAACACCTTTGAGTCCATTTTCATAAAAGTGAATGTTAATTTTAATATCATTATTTTTCTCAGATTTTGGAATATCTTTGATTGATACTGGTGTGGAAATGCCTTCCATATTTAGCTCAGATGTCCACTCACTATATGATTTTACTTCATTCCTTGAATAAGGTACTTCATTATAATGCAATATTGATAAAACCCACATGCATATAGGAAGCAATCATTTGCATTTGAATTAACATTAATGACAGCTTTAGAGTTTTTTAACTTCTTTGGTAGAGGAAATGATTGTCCACCTGACAGTATTGGACTTGTTATTACATTGAACTCTATATTTTGTACATCATCTATAATCCAATTGCTACCCTTTTTTGTGAAGGCTTCAATATGATTTATTAGACTATTTAGATGATCCTGAAAACCAAGCATCATAGTCATAAATATAGTTTGAGGATGATGAGGTAAAGTGTGCGAGAAAAGTTTCTTCTTCTTGAGGATTAGAACGGACATAACGAATTTGTGCAATCAGACGACCGCGCAATTGATAGCTCCTTAGTAAGTCAGACACTAAATTCCCTAACATGGAACGCATGCTTTCTAAGAATGATGTTATGTCCACAGTAGGTGTTGTTGGCGTGATATCATACACACGTGCATGGCCATTGAGTGCGCTTTCACTGAGACTAACAGTTCCATAGTTATTATGCACATTCATCTCACTATTTGTGTTATGTACATTCATATGCTGTCGAAATATACTTATAGAGTTATACGTTTTGCCACACCGAGAGCAGTATTGTATAAAGTTTTGTATGTTAGTTGAAGCGCTGGTTGTTGGCTTAGAAGTAGATCTATTTTGATTATTTGAATTTGACTCTGTTATGCTATCATTCGGTTTATTATTGCATACAAGTTTATGTCTCTTAAGATTATCCATCCTATTCGTCTTATATGGACACTTGCTACATTGATACGTTTTTCCTAACTTACAAAATTTTTCATGTCGTTGCAAATTGCCTATGAGAGTGAACACTTTTCCACACTTGGTACAGACAACCATGATTATTGATGAGGATTGAAATTAGCAAGCCCTTATATACATCTACCATCTAATGACGTCAGCGTCATCACCAGCCAATACCATATGTTCCGATCTGTTGTAAAGAGAAAACACATACAATTTTAACAATTATTTTTTTTTCAAAATAGAAGAAAATAGAAGTTAAAGTTACAGTCTAACGCATTTGAAAATACCACTATGATATAGTTTTAGGTGACTGCAGCTGTCACTACAGCCACCCAAATCGTCCATCCTCGTAAGGCGCACTTTTCTGATCCCATTTTGGGAACAGTCGAGGTGGACAAGTGTCTCTTTATGGTGCTGTTGAGTGGTGGTTACTTGGGAGGCCAACAGGAGGTTTGATTGAGTAATATTTCTTAGAGACTCAATCAAACCTCTATTGTCCTCCTTCAACTTCACCTCGCGGGCCTCAACCTCCTTCAGGCGCTCTTGGCAACGACGGAGTTGTATCTCAACGTCTTCTTCTACTGTCGCGTCGAGATTCGACATTATACTGTCGAACAGGGAGAGCAGCTGGAGGTGCGGGCGCAGCAGCGTGAGGGGAAGGATCTGCGGCTGGGATCGGAGAGGAAGGATCTGCGGCTAGGATCGGAGAGGAAGGAGCAGCGGCTGGGATCGGAGAGGAAGGAGCTGCGGCTGGGATCGAAGAGGAAGGACGCAGTGGATATAACGGAGCCAGTGTCATCATCGGTGATAAAGGAAGGCGCACACTCCAGCTCGGAGAAGCCCGGATGTGGCTGAACGAGACCTCCTCCTGAGATGCACAACATCGCGGAGTCCTGTAATAGAAAGAAACAATTGTTTATCAACTATTTAGCATTTTACCATTGATGAGATACAAAAGTGAATTTCTCTTACCTCCGGCTGGATTGCGGTTTCTTGATCGGATCCACTCGCCTTGTTAGGAGTCACCGAATCATTCTGAAAGATGAATTAATCAATTGTAGACGAATATATTAATAATAAAGTGTGTTTTAAAATAAATTTTAATGAAAACAATTCTGTACACATGCAGTTAACCAGTCATATACTTACATGTACATCAGAATCATCATCTTCGTCGGAAGAGGACGTCGGAGATGAAGTCGCTGAAGTAGTGGCTTCATCCTCGGATGAGGAGTCCGAATCCTCCGATGACTCGCGAATTGAGTACGGTTTCTCCTCATTGTCCTCTACCGACGTTGTTGTCGCCGGCGTAGACAAGAAGCTTCTGTGGTGCTTCTTCAGCGACAGAGATCGCAAAGACTGCAACGAAAAATATGATGACATGTTTGCAACTCATTGACGAAGTATGTATGTTTTTAAAAATACTTGATGCATTTTCAGTTATTGTTGACTGAGACCTATGTAATGACACTTACGGGACTCGAAGGTAGTCTGCTCCTCGGTGAAGATAAGCGCGGAATTTTCGGGCAGCTTTGAACACTGGGAAACAGCTGAAAGTAGGAAAAATTCATGTTTAATTTCACATTGAGAACTAATAAATAACTGAAATGCTTACATTTCGCAATTTTTCGGCCACTACATCCTCATTAGTCTTTGTCGGGTGAGGTAGCTCACTCTGAAATGTTTAAGCAATGTTGATTTACTTTATGTATAGAAATAATTAAATTAGTCAATAAATACTTACATCTTTAGCGAACAGTTTCTTCTGAACCAACACCTTGGCTCTCTTCGGTGGGGGCATCAGTACATACTGAAATGTTTTACAACATATAATCATTCATACATAATGAAGTAGTATTTTTTTATTTTTCTGCTGTGAGCCAGTTATCCGTTGAAACTAGCATGTAGAATTGATGGCACTCACCTCACAATCACTAAAAGTCTCATCGATGAACTCCCGAGACTTAAGAACTTTCCTCTTAGGAACTCGCGACTTTTGAGGCTTATCCTTTGGAGCAGGTTCATCCAACTGGGAAAGCACGCCTTCAGTCGGTCGATCCTTCCCAAAAAGACGCTCCAACTTCTTCTTCTCAACTTTGGAGGTTAAGTTAATCCCCTTTCTCCCATTTAGTTGAGCACAAGGGGTGTGCTTGGCAATAAATGCTTTCGCGGAGTCACTATTCACCTTTTCATCGCTCTTTTCATACCTCTTACACGTGAGGCAGTAGAGGTAGGTGCAGTCCTCTCGGAAGGAGCATTCCTTATGCCCGCTTTTGTTCGCATGTCGAAAGGGCAGTTGGCAAGTCTCACAGAAATGGAAGATGAGACGTTGCCGTGCGATGCTTTCTTGTCGAACCATTTCTGTAGAGGATAAAAAAATTTTATTATAATTTAATCTCTTTTTAAATGAGAAATCATTTATGTACCATCTTCAAACCTTTATTAAGTACTAGATTAATATTTGACAAATCTTAAGAAGAAATAAAATTTGAAGTTGAAATTGAAACCGAAAGTCGAAAATTAGATATTTATTCGAAAAGGGTTAGTTCATAAAAAGACATAAAATTTGGAAGCAGCTGATTAATCATTATTTAATTTCGAAATAATAACAGAATGAAAATGAGATTTCGAAAATTTGAACCACTTCTCAATTGGTTTAATTAAACAAGCTTGAATTTTATACATCTGTTAGCAGATGACAGACTGAATATTTAAAATGGATGAAGGCTTTATTTAGGTATCTTTTTATTTATTTACAAACTGTGAAAATCTTGTTGATTCAAATACACTTACATTTAAACTGATATATTCATGTCTCTCGCTCAGTGACTTAATATAGGATGAAAAATTAAAATAAAAAACATGGTTAATAATATAACATAAAGTGTTCCTATCCAAAAATCCCAAGCTTCTATATTTAAAGCTATTTGGTTATAAAAACTTAATAATGTTCCTACTCCCGAATATCCTATAAAGTAGCAGAACATGACAATGAAACTCACTTTAGAATTGTAATAAGAACCGGAGAACAGACGAACGAAGAACGACGTCTGTTATGGACACTAAATAATTTGAAAATGAGTGAAAATTCGTTGTGTGCAACTTCTTTATATATGAAATTGACAAAGCAACTATGAACAAAGACCTTATGACATCACATCCTGGAATTGGTACGTTTAAACAAAATTGATAACTCAAACAAGAATTGGAACAGCTGGTTTATTTTTAACCTTAGAAATGGAAGTGCCATCATATGTGTTGAAAGATTTCTACATGTAAACAGTAGAGTGAATTCAAAGTAATATGAACTGATGGACTGATGTATTATTTGATATACATGTTATTATTAATAGTCATATAATGATTCATATTTGAAGATATAAAAACGTGTGGTTTGAATAGAACATTAAAATTTGAATTAAGCGCTAAATTTCGAAAATTCAAATTTCGCGCCAAAATTCGAATAATCAAATTAAAATACTAGGTTAGGGTTAAGGGTTAGGGTTAGGGTTAGGGAAGCAAGAAGAGTATCTATGGCACCCGGAACCCATGGGTATTTACCCTATAATCCGAAAAATTTCGAGGGCGCGAAGCGCCCGAGAAATTTTGAGGCTCCCCCCCCGCCGTGTATGAAGTGTATGAAGGTCAAAGGTCAAGGTCAGGTCTAAGGTCAAGGTCAAGTGTAGAGGTTTGTATATTATGGTCATTTTTGGTTGTAAAACTTTAACTTTGAAAATTTGTAAACTTAGTCATTTTTGTAAAAAAACTTGGAATTTTTCAAGTTGCATACAGATGCATACAACTAGGATTTTTTCATCAAATGGTACATACAATATATCATTCGAATGCTCTTTTCATGCTGATTCTAATGGTGTATTGTATGACACATGTATGACATATAACTAGAGAGCTACATGTCTTTAAAGAATGGGCTAAAAACTTAGTGAATTTAAAAATCTAACATTTGTCTGCTTGCATACAGTTGCATACAACTAGGATTTTCCCATCGAATAGGTACATACCTTATATCATTCTAAAGGTCTTTTCATTCTCATTCTTATGGTGTCGTGTATGACACATGTATGATATCATCCTGGACTGCTACAAGCATTTTAAAATTAACAACATAACTGTTTCTTTAAAAGTTATATGTTCCTATTTATTTCAAGTTGAAGTCTTCATACTTGATTTTTTGTTTCAATTCAGTTATTGAACATCATTAATTGTAGATAGTTATTCCCCTTTCCCATTCAGACCTTAATTGAAGACCGATTTGTGAAATGAATAAAACAAGTCTGTTCATATATACAAATGAATATTAAATAAAGAGATTAAGAAAAAACACACTAAATGTCATCAAGGTAAGGAAAGGGTACAAGTTTTTTCAAGTCCACTTGCACATGGATCCTGGTCTTCTTGGGCGCACAGGGACAGCGACGTGGTGTGTCAAGGTCGATGACCGAAAATTCGAGAGCGGTTGTGAGGTTCCGCTCGTTCGGCTCCATCCTCATGAACACCCGTTTGGTGTGGTACTTTTTCGGGGCGTTCTTGACTTTGACCGTGAACCGTCCATAAAGTGGCGTTCGCATGGACTTCTTATTCATGTGACGCATCGTCTCGATTGATACGTCATATCCTCATCACTCGAGTAGTCGGGCGATGCAGGGGCTTGGGTGAACACCACCGGCTCGTTTGGTGTTGTCGATCGCTCCATCGGAGATTGGGGAGGTGTACTGGTACGTTCCACTGGCGAAGTGGTACGATCAGCAGTACCGTTCTCAACTGCGGCTTTCTGTTTGCGATCCATTATGACTTGTAGATTTAAAATAATTGTAACTTGTAAACGTGAGGATTAGAACCTTTGATAAGAATTGGTACAAACCTCGGACTTATATACTTTTTAAACAAAGGAAATCCTAACAGCCAATCAGAGAGGTACCGAACTTCCCTAAAGAATATATATAACTATATAAAGGATGACATTGTTCCAAACTGTTAAGTACTTATCCTCAACGTTCCATAACAAGAAGCATGTCCTCAAAACCACTATTTTATTTTCAAAATGACAGCCAAGTCATTATGGGAGGTCAGTTGGACATGACCATGCATCTGTCTTGCGGCTGCAAAGTGGCCCTATGGAAAACCTTGACTGTGTCAGCACTTCAAAGGCGGAATGGACTACCAGTGAAGTGTCCGGTACACGAGTGCGATCATGACTTTAGCAACAATAAAACATTTCATGAATGGTGTGATGACTTCCTGAAGATCATGGAGTCGCCTGAGGGACGTGATCTACACCCATCATTTATTTTTCATGCTTAAATTAAACTTACATTGTAAATCTCACACCCTGTGGGAACGAATCTTGCGAAAAACTGGCGAATGTCAGCTGCAGAATATCATGCTAAAGTTCAGTCATATTTGCGGGATATTCGCTGGCGAAGTTCGCCGGCGACAATTCGCGCTATATGTCACCTTTTACTTTTGACTTTCTCTCTTATTTTCTTTAGTAATCCGCCTCTACAGCGGAGGCTCTATTCTCTCCCTCACCTTCTCACTATCCCCCACATATGGCTAATCTACCCAAGAAATAAGTGCAGACTATCATTCTTTGATAATGATAAGAATATAGAGAATCCGCACATATCAATTTTCATAACATCTCTTGACATTCAATAATTTACAACAATGATAAATATTTGAATAATATCATAGTATTTACTGCGACATTTATGGAAGATAAATACTTTTTTTAGTTTAAGCCTTCGTGAATTAAAGAAAGATCCCTTTTTATCAGATCAGACTGAGTATACAATATATTTTCATGTGAACGTAATATACGAACATTACTACTTACCACTAATTAGTTGCTACAATATCCACGATTTCGCCGGTTGGCGAAAAATCAGCTCGCATTAGTAACCAAATATCTACCAACCAATTATAGCAACTTTTTCGCCACCTGTCGTTTTTTAACTTTACACATGTTTTTGGATAAATTATGACCATTTTCACATGCGGAGATAGTTTTTACACGAAAATGAACCTTTAAAAAAATTATCCACAAAATCGCTACCTCGCCAGATAATCTGTTGATATTAGCAAGATGCGTTCCCACAGGGTAGTCTTTTTCACTTTAAACATAGTTCTGGAATCGGTTTTCTTATTGGGGAGCAACTAAATCATAACTGCACATTAAAGTTTCACATCTAAATAGTGCTACATTTAAAATAATTGTCACAATAGTCGCAATTGAGCAAACCCATTCAAAATCAAACAACGGACGTCTATCGGTACGTACCCAAGTGCTCAGAACCAAACCACACAAGTTCGATCATAGACGTTCCCAAACACAGTGTACTCCACTGAGTGTACCAAACACATGTACCTATCCAGTAAAACAGATCTCATACAAGTTCTTATTCATAACACTGAATTATACATGTACCTATCCATGTGCTTATCGATAACTAAAGTATACATGTACCTATCCATGTACCTATCCATGTTCCTATTGATAACACTAAACTTTACATGTACCTATCCATGTACCTATTGATAACACTAAACTTTACATGTACCTATCCGTAGCAAGTAGGGCACAGTTTTCACTACTTACAGTAAATAGTGAAAATCAATTAATTGATGTCATAGAATTTATTAAACATGTTGATGGTCGTATTGTTACCAGGGCAACTGTGCTACAATGCTGCACTGTACGTATGCTTGATTTCTCGAATTATGCATTACATGGTATACCTCGACATCTTATTGATCTTTTGGTTACAAAATGTCTGTTATTTTTGTTGTAAAACATACGGGAGGAATTTTGTGAAATACCTGTATCATCTTTGCTGGTGCGTGCTTGTGTAAACACTTTGAAAGGTTTTGATAGTAATCTGGGTGACTGTATGACATTGGTAATGCCTTGCACAGTAATATCGGAATATAATTAAAACACAGATCTAGGAAATGAAAAGATCGCTTATTCGCAGTGTCTTTGTGTCAGCTAAAGAAGCCGAGAAATATTTATTTGCAGCGTTTCGTTTGCAAATGATGATAAATATGGCATCAGACTTTAGTAGTCTGTACTGTTGATTACTTAATGATCGGAAGCTTGAGACAAAATGAGCAACAGCTACCCGACGACGAGTGACCTAATATTCCTAGATCTGTGTGAAACTTTCCTGTTTTGTCGCCGCAAAAATACTCTATGCTGTAATGATATTGTATCAACATTATACAGAATTTCAAATTACATGTCATAAAAGTTCACATTGTTTGCTCTAACATACACAGAGATGCGAGGATGGTTTTGTGTACATTGCATTTTGTTGTAAGGATGAGAATTCAATCTCTATAGAGTACGCTTAAGTCGCAATAAATTGTGGGAGAAATATACAATAATTGCAATAAATTGTTCGTGGAATATACAAGAATTGCAATTAATATAGCAAAAAAACAAAGAAATTGCAATAATTTCATTGTAATTAATTGCAATTTATTGTCAAAAATATATGAGAATTGCGCAATTAATTACAATGTTTCCGCAATTTTGTCCGCTAGTGTGGGTTCAAATTTAGGCATCTATTTCTCATCTAGCCCTTTTAAAAAATTAAATATCTCTGGTATACACAAACTTTTTTGAGTCGACACTCTACCTACATATCCCTACTCTATGTCTCCAGCCACAGACATCGAACATTAATCATTAAGGTCTAGACTGGACAGCTGGTCAAGGTCACGGCAATTAAAGCCACATTATGTCGACCATCTTTTCGTGTTTTATTACATGAAATGTTTTGAAATTTCCATATGTTTCCACAAAAACACGTGGCTTGTCCTTTACATCGGTGAATATCAGAGAAAGCGAAGAAGCGAAATATGTGCGGTATACTTATTATCATTTGCACTAGATCAAATTTCTTTTCGATCTGGCTTGAGAGATTCATAACGTTAATCTACTAATTCTCATACGATGATGAAAATCATCACAGCAGCCATTTACAATAGAACATAATGTTTGCTAATCTAAATTATTAAGTGAAGTAGACTGATGTAGTTCTCTAATACGTAAATGCACAAATGCAGTGCTGTTGTATCCATTGGATTAATCAGTTCTAAAAAGAACTCAATGGGGTATCGTTATTTATTTACATTATTTTATTACGTTACGTCGAATAATACAGATTTTTACAGATAGTCACTCTATTGTAAATATGAACATGGACAATCAACAGTAAAATCATTCAACGATTCTCTTACATATGTCGATTTGATTCGTATTTTTAACAGAAATAGCAAGGATATCGACAGAATGTCGAACGTTCAAGAATTCCATTTGTTTCTTTAACTGGGTCATGATTGACGACTAAAAGTCGGAAAAAAGACGACTAATTTAGGCCATGGAACTCGTCTAAATTTGGTGCATTTAGTCGACTTCTAGACAAGTCCTACATCGATCAATTGCTAAATTTTCAGCAAACTGAGAGTTCAGACAGTGATAGGGCATCACGAATACACATTAGCCATCCAAATATTATGATACATATTCAATTAAAAAAAGTAGACCACTATAGTCGACTAATACACCAGCTTAAGACGTCTTAAATGTTTAAGAGGTAACATCACTCATTCTTACTGTTGGCATGCTGTACTACCATGGATTCCAAACACAGCCGCATACACGCTCAAAATAGACTTCTGAGCCGTCTGTACCGACTACAGATGCTGGTATTGGAAATAGAAAAAGGACAATGGTCACCATGTGTTGAGGAAATTAAAAATGGATATTATAAAACAACAGGAGACCGATGGATAAAAATAGGAAAAGTGGAGATAAAATATGGAAATACAATGATGCTACTACACCGATTACAAGTGAACTAATGCTACACTATAACTGAGACTACTCACAGGGGTTGATGGTAGTAGTGGACAAGTGGAAAGTGGATAATGGAGGTAAACAATAGAACTCTCTATAGTAAACACTCTACTACTCCGAGAACAATCGAACTACGCATACTCTACGACTACACATGGAAAATGCAATTTCTCCACTTGAATTTGTTATCGCCAGTTTCTTAATCCGCCGGCAATACTTCATGGAATCCAACATTTCTTCATCTGTCGACATCCACAATGACATGATTAGAATTGCAATACTTCGACAACTACTTCAGCTACCGACTAAGGCAATATATTTTCTTCGTCTGGTAAGTTGTTTTGAAAAACTTAGTGACCCTTGTAGCAAGGCAAACGCATTTCCCATATTCAAGCGATTTTTTTGTAGATAATTTTTTTCTCCTGCCTTGCTTATCTGCCTATTCAGCATTCAATGTCAACGGTTCAGCTGATCTGCCGGTGCATTAGCCGCAAGACCAAAACTGCAACAGACCAGGCTTAGCAATGGCCACTCCCATTTGCATTCTGTACATAGAGCGCACTGGAGTTTTCATTTTTAGATTCTTCCGAATTTCGAGTGCGCCAGATGTATGTTTTGTAGCATACCTGAAAAAATTGCCGAAGGCGAGGCAAGGCGCACCGAAGTCAGGACCAGGCACGACGAGGCCAGAGCCGAGCGCGCCAGATACGTTACTTTTTTCAATTTTATTTGATCTAAAATATTTGATTCAGACCTAAATTCTTCTGAGAAAACAAAGAATTCTTCAAAATCTTACTTAGCATTCCTTGGCGTATAGTCCGGGAGCTAGCGTGAAGTTGTGCAGGGAACGAGGTAGTACATAAAACTTTCACATAGCATAGTACACCTCTAACCTATTGCAAAACTTCGCGTCTGCCGGATCAGATCATTTGCTTTTCAGAAATAGAGAGGATAACACAATCCTATGTATTTCCAGTGGTAAAATTGTGACATTTAAGGTGTTGACTCCATTTTTTCGAATTTTTGCTCATAAAAGTTACACAAATTGGTATTTTGTTGAACTGGTTATTATAGAAATCATCTACAGATCATGATCTTTCAAATGAGTTATCATTCAGTGACAGAGGATGAAGTAAAGTGTACAAACAGACACTTTTCGTTAAAGTATATTAACAATTTTCCTGAAATTTCTATGTTAAAATTTGCAGTTACATCAACGAAAAGTGTCTGTTTGTACACTTTACTTCATCCTCTGTCACTGAATGATAACTCATTTGAAAGATCATGATCTGTAGATGATTTCTATAATAACCAGTTCAACAAAATACCAATTTGTGTAACTTTTATGAGCAAAAATTCGAAAAAATGGAGTCAACACCTTAAATGTCACAATTTTACCACTGGAAATACATAGGATTGCGTTATCCTCTCTATTTCTGAAAAGCAAATGATCTGATCCGGCAGACGCGAAGTTTTGCAATAGGTTAGAGGTGTACTATGCTATGTGAAAGTTTTATGTACTACCTCGTTCCCTGCACAACTTCACCCTAGCTCCCGGACTAGTAGGCTACTATTTTAGTACTATTTAGTAAATAGTATTTTCCATGTGTAGTCTCAGGTATAGTGTGTATAGTTTCATTGCTTTCGGTGTAGTAGAGTGTCATTGTAGTTCTATTGTTTACTTCCATTAGCCACTTTCACTTATCACTTAGTGTAGGTGTCAGATTATTCACTTGGAATCAGGTAGTAGAAACATCGTTGTATTTCCCCATATTTTACCTCATTTCCAATTTTTATTCATCGGTTTCCTGTTGTTTTATAATATCCATTTTTAATTTCCTTAACCTATGGTGACCATTGTCTTATTCTATTTCCACTATCAGCATCTGTAGTCGGTACAGTATATTAGAAGTCTGTTTTGAACGTGTATACGGCAGTGTTTGGAATCTATGGTATTAGTATATTAACAGCAAGAATGAGTAGTATTACAAGTCTTAAGATTTCCATTTTTACCAGATATTGGGCCAAAGCTGATCAATTTTAATTCGTTGCCACGAGAAAGCTACATTGAGTTCTTTTAAAAACTGATTAATCCAATGGTTACAGTAGCATTGCCTTTGTACACTTGCGGATTGGAGAACGCCATCAGTCCTCCTTAGGACTACTTTAACTAATAATTTAAATTAGTAAGCATTATATTCTATTATAAATGGCTACTGGGATGACTTTCATCTTCGTATGAGAATTCCAACAATTAGGTCTATATGACATAATCAATTGCCATCTATCAGGATCATGTCGGTCTTCATGCATCTGGAGTTCGAATCTCCATTCTCAGTGTAACAGAGATTTTGATTTAATCTGGAAGGGCAGGGCAACCGTTAGATATTCGGTAAAGTGAAAAGGCACTCTAGTTATAGACCGATTGCATCTTTAGTGTTTTCCACATCTGTTTGTCACGATTGACTTGATAAATACTCACAGTGTCATGTACATTTTCTTGTCATGTCAATTTCATTCCGTGAACATGCCGGTAGGACACCGGCGAAATACATCGGTCTATAACTAGAGTGCCTTTTCACTTTACCGAATATCTAATGGTTGCCCTGTCCTCCAACATTGAATCATATGGCTAAGCAGGGATTATTTCGTCAACAGAGATTTTGGAAGATGCAAAAGCTGACAGACTTAGCTATCATCAAAACATGTATACATGTGTCATCAATGCTTTCATGACCAATTTCAAATCTTGCGGCTTCATTTGTAGTGGTCATATATGTTGTCAATATACACAGTATCACAGAAAATTCTATTCTTGCGACTTATCACTATCATGTACATGTATGTCTACAGAAACAAGCTGAAATTTAAAAAAAAATCTTGGTTGGATTAATTCCCCGCTTGTCGCTGTGTACATCCAGAGTCAGCGTTTGCATCAGAACTCCTGTATCACCGGAGTGGAGGTTTTCAACTCCGATGCAAATACACTGACCTGCACATGCAACACACAGCAAAAACATAATCAGTATAATTTTTAATCAAATTTATATCTAAAGCAACACATGTAAGTCACAACCTAACAAAATTGTATCAATTTATTGATTAGTCGCATTCAATTAATACAAATAGACTTCGGTGAGATATTTACATATGCACATTGAAAATACGCCTTAATGATGTAGGATGAATTCCGTGGAATCTTATTTCATATATTTTCGTGCTTGCATAGCGAGACATACATATTATTATATTTATATATTATACAAATAGACTTCGGTGAGATATTTACATATGCACATTGAAAATGCGCCTTAATGTTGTAGGCTACATTCCGTGAAATCTTATTTCATATATTTTCGTGCTTGCATAGCGAGACATACATATTATTATATTTATATGGCCATGAAATTCTGATATTTGAATCACTTCTTGCTCCAATCGTTTTCAAAAACAGAAAACCCAGTCAATATCATCTTTGCAAACGACTATGTCTGTTAAATTGAAACTTGTGTTTTAGGCATTTTTGACTTAGTAAACTCTAGCTTTTTCTAGGTTCAGCAAAAACTGAAAATTTTCATGTAAAAGTGAGTCAGAAATTGATTAGATTCATAGACTAATTTACTACGGTTTTAATTCAACTTAAAACAAGCTGAAGGACAGTCGGACCAAATTAGAGATAATCGAACCTGAATTTTTTGCCTATTAATTGGATAGGGAGTTCGGCAGCTTTTATGTGATGCATTTAGAAAGTGTAGAGAACCAAGCTGCTCTAGTTCATCTAACGCTTGATTTCCCAAGTAATTAAATACCTTCAGTGTTCAACTGCAGTAATGACATATTTCTTGTTGTTAACGTGTATTTATGATACGTATAGCAATACTATAACTGCTTAGAAGTAGACCTATTTTAGATAATTCAAGTTAATGATAGACCATTTTAGACAACGAAATCTCAATACCCGCAACTTCAGAAATTCGGAATCTCATAGTGAGTACTCCGTTAATGAATACCGGTGCTCCGTACGATGAACTTGCCCATCTTGCCAAGATGTATCGTAGCATCCGTGCGTCCAGAGTTCCACCCGACTGTCATCGTAGCATCTGAGAGAGAAAGAGACAGAGGCAGTGCTTAGTTTTGCTTGAGACACTTTAATGATGTTTTGGGTGCCGGGTAGGGCCTACACATCAGTGATGTGGAGCGGAGCGGGTTTTGGAGCGGAGCGGAGTGGGAGTAAATTTGGAGCGGAACGGAGCGATAGTAAAGAAAATTTTGAATGGAGCGGAGTGGTAAAGAAAATTTTGATTGGAGCGGAGCGGAGTGGAGTGGGAGATGTTGACAAAGTCAACAAAGTTTTATCATAATTAATGATTTTTTACATTATTATTATTACACTATTTTTCGTAAGATATTAGTCTATTATTTATTTTTTCAACATTATTCGGAGATAAGACTCCATTCTCAAGTTATACAGTAAGTGGAAGGGTTGTATACCGTTAATAAGAAAGCCAATAAAGATATGATTTAAAATTAAAAGAAATCTGAAAGTAAAACCGACAGTTCATATTCGTTTCTATGGATGGGTTAAATTTTAGTGTGCATTGGCTCACGGAATGTTAGGTTAATGAATGATTGACGACAGATATAGTTTGCTAGGTTATTTGTGTTATAGATGGTTTAAGTCTTGTTTTCAGATGGTCATTAATAATTCTATGCAAAGTTCTTATCGTACTACGAGTACCGAGGTATCGTTCTTGCAAAATTTTTCTTATAAAATTTATCAAATTTTCTGATACAAAATAATCATTTCAAAAATACAAGAAAATTTGCCTACAGAAAACTACATACATTACATTACAATTACATTTCGGTTGTTCTTTAACATATGCTTTGGTGTACCGTTTTACAATTTTTAGTGCACCCAACGGTTTGTCGGTGCGAGAAGGTGAGGCTAGCGCATAGCCTTAACATGAATCATTCCACAAAAATACACGCACATAATGGGCCTATCATAGAAATAAAATTGCACTATCAGCTATGGAATTTTGGTTGACCATTGAGATGAAAGCTATCTCTCTATCATGAATTGGCATCATTACTATTTATTCGCTCTATATTTATTCGCAATACTGACACTCAGCAATCTTTATATTCCGATATGTTCTTCTTGTTATATGCCTGATTGCAGTAGCCGTCAGTCACGTACCATATGGAGGAAAGTTACTTTTCTAAAGGAAACTTTGCAATTATGCGACCAAAACAGAACACAAAAACCACTGGTGTCCGATTTAATCATAAAATAATCAGTATCTTGTGAATTATTTTGATGAATTGGTTAAATCGCAGTTCCAAGAACGACGAAAATTTGAGTTGACGGACACTTAATTTAATGATTTAAAACAAAAATCTGAATTAAAGCCTCTCTTGGTCGACCAAATGACCTTGCCACGAACTTTAATGAAGCAGATAGGAGCTGTCCGGTCTAGACCTAGTTGCTGTTGTTCGATGTTTCCAGCGATGTGGCGATGTGGCGTCCAAGACCAAAAAATGAAATCTGCGGTAGGCCCTATTATGCATTGATCATCATCTGGCCAAATATCAATTCTAATGATGAATGGAAATGCCCATGGAATGCCATTGGTCTATGACCTAGAGTCTATGGCCATCAAATTAAGCAATCGATCGTGAATTAAACTAAAGCATTGAGTCAAGCAAGCCAATGATTGAAACCATGGACATCGAACATAGGGTAGGGACACTATAGGTATACAACAATAGGTATAGAACAATAGGTATACTCTATGACATCGAACATCAACAACTAGTTTAACATGACATAATGCTTGACGTGCGATGTCTGTGATAGAAACCAAAGGATTGAAACCAATTGATGTAGCTGTGCTTTTGGACATAGATTAGGATGCATAATTACTCTATGCCTTTGGATCCTTGCTTAGGAGCATACTGTGCATTTCAGATCATCGCATTAGTAATTGTGGGTTGTTGCTATAATTGTGCCATTAAACAGCAAGCAGAACTGACTAACTATTCATAATTGGATCCGAATTGATCTCTTGTTAATTCTGAATGACTTGTTCGAAGCTTGAGGTTGAAACCATGTTCTGGAGATATCTGCCAAGCAGTTGATGCAGATAAATAAATCCACTGCAGTCCAGTTATCATGTCATCTTTGACAGCAAAAAGCCTAATTTTTGGTCAATTTATCAACTTTTTCTCACTCGTGGAGTAAGTTGTTCGCCAACCATTATTTTGGAAGTGCCTAGTATACAATTGGACGTCAATTATAGTTTTGTTGTTTGCAGAGCGAAATATTTCAGAATGTTCACTTTGCTGAACATTCACGTTAACATTTGCTATAATTGTCTTGTGAATTATGACTTCCATGGACAATATTTTGTTTGCATACTACAGATTTTAATTCTGCTACTTTCGGAACCACTCTCCCATTTTTTTTCTCAGTCAAGTCACAGAGCTGGTGCCAATCAATTAAGGTAAATATGTTCGATACTTTGATTATTATTAAAAAAAAATGTTCAAGAATAAAGATGTCTGTAATTGCATGTCCAAACTTTCATGTATCAACTCACATTCCAAGGAAATGACCGTTTTGTTGCTCTATTAATCCCAGGGACGAGGATCGTTAGGATCAAGTGAGGAGATGGCTCTAGTTTCTGAGATCTAGTTGCCAGACGCATCGGAAGAGCTCGAAAGCTGCAGCTGAACATGAAAAGCTCATCGCTAGATGTCAGCTGAATCTTACTTGATTTAGCGAATCAACATCTGAATGTTCAGTAATTCGTGAATGGCTGACTTGTATCTAGGGGTTGTCAAATTGTCTAATTTTTGTTGCATGAGTAAGCAGTCAGACCTCACGCTCCTGTTATTATTCTTTTCTCTAAAGATATTTTAGTTTCGCTCAAAATCTCCGATGTTTGAAGTATTTCCTGCTTTCGGGATTTGCCTTATTAAATTTGTGACGAGTGAGAGATAAGTGCGTCTTGCAATATGGCCTCAATGCAGTCTACATTAGAAACCGGATAAAAAGAGCGCTCACTCGTCCCTCATCCAAATCAGAAATGTCACTGATGCAGTGTTGCCACAGCTGCGCAATTACGCGGATGAGGTGTTGCGCGTTCTCGGAACATGCACGGATGAAGGTCTCAAAAAATATTCTTTTTTATTGGGTTATAAATTTAGAAAAGATGTTTTTTGATGTCCCGGTAGCTTATTTCTTGTTGACGCATGTATACAATTTGACATTTTTTCTACTCGAACTACTTCTTTGGCTTTGTTTAACATTATTCAACTTTTAGGCAATCGATAAATATGTATAGGTATGCCTACAGTGGGAAAATTGACTGATTTGATGTCCAATTTTTTAAACTATTTGTGAGTTATATCGATTCGGATGTTTTGTTAAAGTCAAGGTAGTGGATTAGATTTGAACTCTCCACTAGAAGTCTTTTGGAAGTATATGAACATGATTGCCCCCAGCGCAGTATCAAATCAAAATGAAGCGTTGCAACTTTGTCTCGCAGCATTTATCTTCCACATGGCTATTACCAGCTATCTTTTCCGTGTTATGTCCTATTCAAGCGGCTAGATTTCTGTCTCTTATTCAAAAACACGTATCTATCGGCAGATGTGAACAGATGCAGATTCCTACACGTTAAGTCGCAGGCGCGGAGTTTTACTATCAATAAACGTTTTTTTCTCAACAATCTTCTGAAAAACGCGTGGGTGATCAAGCTGTCATATCGGAAAGTCGTTTGAGCACCCTCACCTTGTAGATAACTTCCCTATCTACCTGTGTGCATAGGATGTGCATCAACTTGTATCTGCAGGTACCGTGAAATAAGCATCAGAAGTGTGCGTTAACGTGGTTTGATACAGGTGCTTTCATTTCTATGCTTATTCACAAGAGAGTACTTATAAAGAAGGCATCGATTATTGATGAAAAACATGAAACTCTGTGTCCTAACATTTATACAAATCTTTATCAATTTCACCACACAGGTATACTGTTTAAGATCCAAGCATTTAAGAGTCATGGCCTGTAATAATTCATGAACTACCGCATTACTGGGGTAGAATATTTTTTGTTGTGCTTGCAGTATTACCGTCGGAATAACGCGAAAGAATTTCTGCCAGGCCCCCCTGCACCGGGTTCTAATTTGGGTAGGGCGGCCCGGTTGTTCACGCATCAATGCAATGTTGCTTGCGAATAACCTTACAACAGCTATTAGGCTATTTGAAGTGTTGAAATAGGCTCGGTCTAATTAGTTCCTGATTTGATGCCTTTGAGCGATCAGTTGATGAATAAGATACTTTCAGTAAGCTTGGTGTCCAAATAAGTGACTGAAGGTGGAATGTTATTTTCTACGATGGTGTGCTCCGACGGCATTGCAAATAAAGTAGGCCTAGTCAATTAAATAACTTTCTCATTGTAATAAACGCAAGTCAATCAATCCACTGCGATTCTTGACACCAAACAATTTACCACAATTGTTCGATGTCACCATTCAATTAATTGCAATTATTTCTGGCAATCATTTAATAGCGACAATCAATTACTAACGACCAATTGACCTATTGTAATTAATTTTTGATAGCCCGGTTTGTCCCCACCATTGCTTGTAGCTAGGAAATAAGATAACTTTGTCACTGAGTTAGGAAGGGGCTATATGGCACTCCTACTTACAGGGAAGACACCACAGCTTTTGGTTGATCTGTTCACACATCCATGGGTGTCAATGGTGTTAAATTCAATTTCGCGTTTTTTATTAAGTCATTTAATAAACCCTTCACTGAACATTTCGCATGATGCGAAGGAGGACCAGTAGAACGGAATCACACGTGTTAATATCATACATGTGCATTTGTTATTTTATCAACATATTTTGAACCCATGAAAGAATTTTGTCGGCGCATATCCAACTTTTTTAGAAATGACGCTGGCGCATTTCTTTTTTAGATGATTCTGCCTAAAGGAGACGGCCCTGACGACGTTGGTATGATCGACTTGATAGTGATGAATGGCAATTTTAATGTTGTCTCTCGGGTATTTTATCCTGCGCAACCAGTTGCCTCCAAAGAGAGAATTCCACTAATGATACCTAATCCTGAAATTATTGAAGGTTATTGCAGATTCATACAAGCCAATTTCTTGATAAGATACGCTTTTAACAAGTTGATGGGAAATGTCAAACTCAGTGCTTCTGAAAATGTTCCAGCAAAGGAGGGTTTGCATCCCTTGATAGTGTTCTCACATGGATTGGGTGGTAATCGTACCACCTACTCAACTTTGGCGACTTTCTTTGCCAGTTATGGATATATCGTGGCTTGTGTGGAGCACCGTGATGAATCGGCTTCATGTACCTTCAATGCACGAGTGGGAGACGATGGAAGCATTATCAAGGACTGGGTTTATTACAATCCTGATAGATCAGATTTTAAGTCGAGACATAGTCAGGTGAAAATAAGAGCGTCAGAATGTTCATCGTTACTTGATTGCTTACTGAGCATAAATAGTGGAGATGATGATCTTAAGAATCTTAGTGGTCATTCTCTTCAACCAATCAAGAAGAACATAAACACTGAGCAGCTGATAATTGCTGGTCATTCTTTTGGAGCTGCTACTACTATTTCTACTTTAGCAAGGGATAAACGCTTTTGTATTGGATTGGCATATGATGTTTGGATGTTTCCAGTTTACAGAGATGAATACGTGAGCGTTCAGACACCCGTGCTGTTTGTGAACAACGAATTTTTTCACTCAGATGAAAATGTTGAGAAACTTGCAAAGTTTCTTGCAGACAGTAGTACCGAGAATAAATGTGTATCTGTTAAAGGAACTGTTCATACAAATCAATCTGATTTTTCATTCTGCACACCTTATCTACTTGGGAGAATAATGAGATCTCGGCACACTCTCGATCCTCTGATTTCCATGCGTCTCAATGTCCAAGCGGCGTTTGCATTCATAAGTCACCACCTCGGCATTGATTGTGATCCCTGCTGTTTTGAAACACTTGACTGCAACAACCATTTCATGTTTGCTGGTACAAATCCGAAATTGCCCGAGCGTCATGCTCTTTGATTTTGTTTTGATAGCAATATGGAACAGCTTTGTGATTTCATTAGCGATAATGACGATCTGAAATTGATATCACATTGTTATAGTCTTATGTGATTATTCCTATTTGCTCAGTTTTTCCTTTATCATCAGCTTAATTCTGCAACAAAATTCAACATGCATACGTATTAGCAGGGGGTGGCAAGCTGCGAAAATGTGCTTAGAAATAAAAATGGCCAGGTCAAGACGTACTTTCTTGTATGACATTTTCATGCAGGAATTGAAAAATCCGATTTTTTAAGATTTCTGTTCTGGAAATTGGGACCTCGTGTGAAACTTCCTATTTATCAATTTTTTTGATTTTATGATTCAGTGAAAATTGAAGTGAAACCTTATATTCGCATGCGAAGCACGTTGAACGTGTTTTTGATTCCATCAATGCAAGCAAGCAAGCAGGGCATCAAGATGGCAATTTTTTGGTGCCATAAGTTTTGCCGTAGGTGCGAGCCCTAAAATTTGAAGTGCGAGTGTCCAGCATCCTGTTCAGACTAAGCCAACGAGAACTTGTTGAAACTAATTTCCCTCTAAAGTCTCTTGTATTTGTCAATTTTTTGAGACCATGAGAGATGAAGACAATTTCACTGTTCATCAACAGCCGCGATTGGCAAATTCGATGTAACAGAAAACTTGTGCATTTTTCTCTCGGTTTGTTGACTTTGCTGCATCAAAAGCTAGTTTTTTTCTCTTGTACCAATTTTACCGAAGTTTTAAAAACAAGAAGTCTTATCTATCATGCAGGCAAGTGCCCGATATAGGGAGCTGAGGCATTCATGTCAACAGAACAGTAGTGTAGCCGCCGTCTAGTATGACTCGTCAAAAAAATGATTTATGTGATTTTTTTATGCCAAATTCTCAAAGAAATGCATTAAGCCTAACCGAAAAAATCATCAATGGAAGATATGCGATGTTGCTCAGTTTTATCCTACTGAAATTTTAGAATCGATAGCTGGTCACATGTCGTCTCCCAGATAATTTAGCAGTGATAATTTTTTTAACTGTTACTTCAGTGCATTTCAATATTCCTGTCTTATGTAAGCAGACCCTCCTTGCGATGTAGTCGCACAGTGGACCCACCTAGATTAATTTGCTTAATGCACGTTGTGTTTATATAAATGTGCATGTACAAATGCACAAACAACTTACGGTACTGTAATGGAAGTTACAAAAGCAAGAACATTGCATGAACTGGAGACCTATCTTAAATTTGGCCTTCTCGAAATCACGAGAAATATGACTCATTGTTCGGAAGTTCGGAAGCAAAGTCAGTTAGGTTAGTGAACAATACCACTTTGTTTTCGCAGATATGCGTTTATGTGGTTCATCACAGCTTTCGAAGTAGATGTCATGCCTCGAATGGTTTTTGAAGGCATTTTGTTCCAAAAACTTGGCGCCAAAAAACCTCATCGATCGCTCTTCACATTTCACTGTTTGCACTCTCGGTTGTTTGAGGACATTACTTCTCGGATTCTTGCATAGTTGAAATAGGCCTTGAAAGATGACAGGGGCATAGCCAGGATGAAATGGGAAGATAGCGATGAATTGTCTTAAAGCCACTGTTCTTGAGCGGTCAATGTTCTATAAGTGGTTTGCATTATTCTGAATATCTTGACATGCCATTGTATGTTCAATTCGTCGTCATTCAAAGAAGTTCAATATGTGGTTCTAAATCCTTTAACTTTGCATATGCACGTAAGCATTGGTTATACATCAGTGGTCGGGCCGCTGCGTAAATTGGCATAAATGGCCTAAAAAATTTGAGCCCTGCGTAAATTTTTCATGTTCTCCGTGAATTTTTTATTTCTGTAATCAAGAACAGTTTCACACATGTTTAGTGAAATTCGAAGTCTATTTGTATTATACGAGTATATTGCGATTTTCCACTTAATCTATAGTTTCTTTCATGTCGTAAGTGTGAATAATGTTGGTACGAGTACGTTTGAATTATCCAGAATTAATCATTACTTTCAAGAAAGAACTTTGAAAGATAGGATTGTATTGTATTCGTCTGTACATTAATCATCAGCAAACATTCATTGGAATTTTTGATGAGAAATCTCAAACAACCAGAGTTTGGGTTGTTAGAGAACTTCAGATCTTTCCAACCATGGAGTCTTCCTTTGTTCATGTGTGTCAAACTTAGTATCAAACTAAGCCTTATGGTTGATAAGGATAGGAGGAGCGATTTTCATCGAGGAAATTCTATTAAGGAGAGATATTGCAGTGTATCCTCATTTTAATTTTACATTTCTTCATCTTACACTGACAATGATCGCTATTGAAGCTAGAATCATATATAATATTATATATATATATATAATAATTTGTCATTTTTTCTGAAGTATTTGTGCCTCAATCAAATCGCAAGACGTCACAGCAAATATTCGTTGCACTTGATCATGTAAAAATGGAATGTTCTCGTACTCGCGAGATTAATGATTATCTACATCTTAATTGTCAAAATGTAAAATGATCCATGATGCGTCTCGCGATGCAGACCTTTACACACTAAAGTTTCACTGAACATCTCAGCTTTGATTATACATGTATTTGTTCACGTCATACTTATTAGAAAATTTCATTACTTTCTGTGCTCAAGCGAATCATCTGAAATCACTCTTAACATCAGTTAAAATTCCCCTTATTGTTACTACATTGAACTGTCCAGTTTTAATTTCGACAACTAAATGAGATGTTAGAAATGCTGATTCTCAAAAATATTGTATCTCGTGTAATGCAACGCCTTATTTACCATTTGTTTATTTTCGTTATATGTCTTTGATAGTATTTATTGCCGCGTATAAGTCTGAAATGAGAATCCGTCATGAGTAGGGCAGTTTTTTTGGACCTATAAAAAGCAAATTTTGACCTTGAAAACGAGAAAATTTGACAAATTTTGACCTTAAAGAAAACGCGAATTTTCCAATCTAGAATCATATTCCATTACAGTTTATTGTAGTACATACACAAATAGTTGCATACATTTTCAGGCAAGAAAGGTCTGTCCTTGCGCAAAAGCTTACCCAGCATAGAAAATGATCGTTCAACTGCAGCAGAAGTTGGCTGACAGCACTGAAGTTCAGCGTACACGGCTGGAGACACGTTCACTTGTTTTGATTTGATAATGTTGTCAACGTCACAGTTCTTGATCATGCGTTTTTTATGTAAGCACCGATGCCCACACAGTCCTGCTTCAAGTTTAGTTTCGCTATATCGTCGTGGGCTTCTTTGAGAGTGTATTTCGAGCTCTCCATTTTCTCGATCAGTTTCGGAAGTTCCTGGTAGTCGCGCTGAATCTTCACGAGGGAATGTGCGACTGTGGCATCATTGACAGCAGCTTTAGCACGACTAACAAGGATGTCCGTTCCTACGAAATAATTGACGATTTCACGTACCTCAATTTGTGTCATTCTTTTAGCTAAAATCCTGCAGTCATAAATTTTGACTTTTTTTTACCGAACCCATATTTTTTACAAAATTTTGACTTTTTTTGACAAGTCAAAAAAAACTGCCCTAGTCATGAGTCGTTTTTTGTACGCTCTTATGATGTGTTATGACTTTTAACTCCAGATTTTACATGTAAGAAGTTATTACATATTCATTCTAAAGAGCTTTTATAAGGTCCTTCTGTTCAACAACTACAGTGTATAATATCACTATGAAAATTTGCTTTTTTCATTCCTTTCTCATGTACAGTTTCACAATACTAAGGTATCTTAAAATAATTTACACTTAAAATAAAATCAAATTACAGTAGGACCTACTCGTTCATTTTAGATAGTGATTTTAAGTAGACCTACGATGAATTTTCTTTCCACGCAAGTGTATCCAACATTCAAAGACCTTAATTGAAGATAAACTAGTACATTCTGAATGACGTGAAAATGTTAGTTATGTAGTTGTGTGTGATGGGAAATATTACTGGAACCGCGTAAATTAACTGCGTAAATTTCTTCCTCTGATCTGGCCCGACCACTGTTATACATTGACTGTAATTTCAATTTACGTTTGTTTGGAGTAAAGACACAAAATATTGAAGATTGATGAAAGTGAGGTAATATGTGTCTGTATTAATCACCATCTCATTTTTCTGCTGACAGATTGTTTAAGACGTTTGATTCCGGTTTTGTAATAAGTTCTGTAATATGCTTCACTTGATTTTCGAATGTGACTTTTTTGTCGATGTACACACCTAACAGCTTGATGCGTGGTAAATTTGAACATTCGTACGAATCAGCCTTAAATCTTAGCTGTCGCCTGTAGAACCCAATCCAAGACATTGGAAATTGTTATGACTATTTTATGATATGCATATGATTGTAAGGTAATATAATAGATTATCGTGCATCCGTTTTTCCGATTTTTCTGTTTTTCAGAAACCGATGCTTGTGAAATGCTTGACGAAAAAAAATTGAAATCATGGAATCCGATTTTTTTGTTTTTCAGAAACCGATGCTTGTTAAAGGTTTGACGAAAATAAATGTAAAAGGTTTGACAGATATTTTTTTCGTCAAACCTTTTACAAATTTCTGAAAACGTGCAATCGCCGAAATAATCATCGTTTATAAGGTGTACTTACTCATACAGCCTATCTAAAATTGAGGTTCAGACTTTGATACAATCCTTTCATGCAAATTTTGTATAAGATATGCCCTTCCTATAGATGATAGTTCAGCTAGAATCTGATCTTAGCTGAACTGGTAGGACCGTGATTTTTCGGCAAATTGGGTAAGCAATTTGGCGGCTAAGCAATAAGTCACACATCCGAACTAAACCGAACTTAACTATATTATAAAGCTGACAAAAGCCTTACTAAAAGTTTGTTTCAAAACTTAAAATATTGCATTTCGGAAATCGTTGACTAAAAACAAGGTAGAGGATGTTTATTCAGACTTCTCCAACAGTTGCAGTGCAAAAACAGTAATTCATGAAGTGACAATCACACGATGAAATGTTTGAGTAGCATTAACAAAAGTAACATCGATATATAACATTTAGATCCTTCGGACTTGAACATGCCGTCAATAAAAGTTCATTCTGATCTTACTTTCTCCGAACCCCTATTAATATGAATAGATGACAAACCAATTTAAACAGAAAAGAAAACCGATATACTGAAATTACACTTGTTTGGACTGTCTTATGCCCGTTCTAAATTTGTTCGAGAAATCTGCTTGCATTTTAATTTGTCACAAATGCCGGAAAGTAAATTTCAGGTCTTCAAAAAAAATTTCAAGGATGGCTGTTCAACCTAGTGTCTATAATTTTGATATTAATATTTTATGAGAATTCATGAACAGGATGTTGTATAGGAAGGCTCTCATAATTTTTGCGACAATTAAATTGAATTGCGATGAAATATGATAGGATGAAGTGTAAAAATACAAATAAGATACAGTATCTAAGGGGTGCAGCTAGTCACACTTGTGATAGGTTTATTTTCATGTGTGAAATCCATTCGGCCGACTTCTGCAAAGACATTCTCAAATAGTCATTTTACCTGTAGAATAATTATGTGTCACGTGGACAAAAGCAAAGCAATCAATCATCAAGAGTTTCGACAATTGAAATTCTGAAGCCAAAGATTTTGATAACACATTTTCAGAACAGTCTTCATGTATGAGATTAAATTCTATTCATCTACCTAGTATTATATCATGGTCTCGAACATACCAGTCCATTGTGTCACTAGATCAGTTGACATGCAATTTGTTTCCCTCCTGATGTGACAAATGCACACAGTGCTGAAAGCCAGGTTATCATTTTGTCGAACGCTATCAGATAATTTTTTATCCGAATGCGATAGATCAAATTAAGTTAATCTACTTAATTATTTTAGGAGCTTTGCATTTTGGGCAGGAATATCTTATGGACCAACCAGATTGCCGTCACGGCATCCGAGATTGAAATGATGGCGTGCAAGCAAATGAGCAAGATTTTCTGATTTCGGAGCAGTGGTCCTACGCCTGCAGTGCGTAAATGGGGTAAAAAATTGAAAGCGCTGCTTAAATTGATTTTTTATGATAGTCTATTTTTATAATCGGTGCGTCACGCCAACTTCAAGCAATGGTCTTGTTTGTTCACTTCTAGAAATTATATTTGATCTGATTTACTGCTTCCATTTTCATAACTTTTTAAAGCTTAATGAGGCACAGATAGCACTTTTTTTTGTGTGAAACCAATGGCAGCGACACGAGCATGTAAGTGACATTGACTGCCGCACTGAGCAATTTTGTTGATAAATCATAAACCGAACTAAGGAAAAAGTTAGATAACATCATGATTTCATTTAGAACAAAATAAAGTATATGAATAAATCACTCTTTCGACGCACCTTAGACATAATTAAAAGGAAAGAATTAAACTATTTCAAAGTCGCGTCGAAAGAGTGATATATATACTTTCGTGTGAACATAGGCTGTGTAATCGTCATATTGAACCGCTCGGACTATGTGTATCCAAAATGAAGGAGTTTTGGATACATCAAAATTCAAAGAGTTATTGCAAAGGAGGAACGATCAAATCGCAAACTGTTAAAATTGAAGAATGACCGTGTAATGAGTGATGAACTTAGCAAGCGTATACCAGACACCGGTTGTATCCCAAGGCGAATTTACGGACTCCCTTAAGTTCACAAAAGTGCGACCAACCCACCATTGAGACATGTCCTCCCCATACACGATGCATATTGTAGAAACATTTCTGAATGGCTTGTAATTTTGGAACCTTTTGGCACCGCAAACGTTTTCAACAAAAATTGTTTTTGTGCTCAACAAACTATAAATAACAGTAGGCTTGATATACAACTATTCACTAGGATTCCGGTTACTGATATCTTCGTTCATACGTCTGAAATATTTCGCTTGACAGAATTCCGGTCTCGAAAAAGAAATAAAATCATTGCTCGAAATTTCCTGCACTTATGATCCATTCATTTTTGATGGGAAAAATTACTGTCAAACCGATGGCCTTAGTATGTGATGAAGTAGTCGAACGTCGCCAAATTTCAGCTCCCTCGCCTGCAAATGAATGCACGATCGAGAATGTACCCAATGATCATCTCACTCCTGGTTTACTCGCCCAAGTCAAATTATCCACTCCTACCGGTCACCAAAAGCTCTTTCTCGCCATGATCCTCTCTTCACTTGTATCTGGCCAGATACAAGTGAGGTATTTGAAAAGCACTGGACGAAATACATACGTCTTCCCGGAAATCGAAGACATTTCGACCGAAGCAATCGGTAGCGTTCGCAAGTGTGAAGATCAGCCGTTACCGGACCATCGCGGACAATATATTTTCAAAGGCGATCCATTGAACTGAACAATTTTTTTTGACGCAACATACTTCCTAATCCTAGATAAATTTGGCCTTTTTCATTTTACATTTTAATGAGTAATATTAAAAAAGTTTTCATATTGCTTAACAGACTACTTACATGAATTAAGCGCATACTACTCATAAAATCCTGTTTGATTAAGCAACACTCTCCCTTTTAGTAGCAAGAAGCTCAACGCACTCATGTGGAGCGTCTTAGTTGGTGATATGGTCTACAGTAACAAAGAAGACAAATTCGTACGTTCGTTACGAAAATTCGCGTACGTTCGTAACGGGACTTTAAGTCGATAACAATGTATATATTGCTTAAGTATAATCAATTTCAAAGTTTTGAGCAACTATTATATGTCAACACTTCAGGGGTTCATAATTTCTTAAAATTTGAAATTTAATTCAATAGAAAATGCAAAATGTAGAAAGTCAATTTTTTCCTTGTCTAAATGGCGTACGTTCGTAACGAACAAAGATTGATCTCAAAATCAGAAATTAGATATGATATCAGAGTTTTGAACCCAAAGTATTTGGCACAGTTCAGTACTTGCATGATATGAATGATAGCTAAGAAAATAATTGGCTATAACATATATTTATGATTCACCAAAGTGACAAAAATCTAATGATGGTACGTTCGTAACGAATGGAACTGCCCATATATATATATATATATATATATATATATATATATATATATATATATATATATATATATATATATATATATATATATATATATATATATATATATATATATATATATACAGTACCCAAAGAGTTTCTATATTAAACTGAAAAAATGGCAGTTTTTCAGCAATTTTTTCATATCGCCTGAGACATACACAACCGAACCAGGCATCACGATATCTGGCAGTGGTGATTACATAATTCCTCTGCTTGGCATGCAAGTTTCAGCAAGCTCTAACACAACTTACAATCGAACAGTGTTTCAAATAGGACCTGTATGCATTCGTACAATAAAGCAGTGTACCGAAATTCTGGTAATGGACATGTAGCACTATTGCATTTTCTAATACATGGAAGTGTTTTGCAAAGAATGGTTGCCGGTAATAATAATAATTCAAAGCTTTACTCCGATATGACGAACGCATGACGGATTAGAATTGATGAAGACAATTGTATAAATTACTTAGTTAGTCAGTCATATAAATGGAGTGGTAGACTGAAGGCGGAAATGTCAAATGCTAAAGTCAGCGTGGTATTCGGTTGAAAAAGTTCCTTCCGATGTTGTTGTTCACTGCGTTTTGTAATTGTTAATACACTGCACGCACATACATCTTAAGAGTTTCGTATCGAATTTCTAGATAACTCGCAAATTAAGTTTTACTACAGTACATGAAGGCCTATACTGTACCCACCATCATTTACAGATTCAGTTTTTAGTCACATTCGTTTAATAAAAACACTAATAAGGCGGTCCCGATGTGTTCTTGATATGCGGCGTCTATTGTACAATAATCCGAAGATTCTAGCTATCCTTGAAGTCACAGTGATAAACCACTTATGAAGTCTACCTTGAAGCCGCACATATTACATCAGAGTGGAATCTTTCGGATATGTTGGGTTTTGAAAAACAACAAAGGCTTTGGAGCTCATTTCTACCATATTGAAATCGAATTGGTCTAAACGAAGTGAAAATCGAATGGAGAATGCCTCGAGCATCATGATCGTAATCGCATCTCATTTTCGCCTAAATTGATGGTGTCTCGCTTTGAAAAATCACTCATCATTATTAACTGGGAAGGGTTAAAGCAATATTATAAAAACGTATTTTATTATTATGCTAAGAATGGTTATGACGTCGCAAAGTGGGTTCTTGGAGCTCACTGCACAATTCGCTAAATTCACTGTCATTCAATCGCATATACTCATAGGAGACAGGCCTGCCACAACCAATGTTTGGTTGTCGACTTCGGCGCTCTGAGCCCACATGGTCACATATCAACGCTGCACCTATCTATCTATCTATCTCTCACTCTTCACTAACAAAATAAAACATGATTAATGTTGACTTCCTGGCGGATTCGCTTGAATAAAGAATCACGAGTTGAAGTTAACAAATTTAGTTAACTTCATGTTAACATCGTTTCTAACAAATTTATAAACAAATTCTTACCTTAGCATTCGCACGTGTTATGAATAGTCTACTAACTTTTTCCTAATAGCCTACTAATGAGGTTTTATTTCTGATGTTAAGGTATCAAGTTTGTAAACATATGTCAATATTTTTAGAATTTGTTAACTTAGCACAAGAAAAAACTACCCAATAATTCAATCATTGTGTTGTTTCAGTTTGAGATGATTTTGCAAATTAACCTGATAAGCCATCCTGGCCAGATTCAATTAAACTTCGCAATGATGAAAGTTGAATCAGCAGTATTTTTTTATTCCACTTTCACGGACGATAGGTCGATTAAGGACGCAGTGCTGTTGTCCATTGTTTGCACGAACCAAAAACATCAAATCTCGTATGGGGACCCTTAGACGTTTGGGCCGAGTATCTGACCTAGAACAGTGCGGGCCACGGTCATTCTTGCCACCTCGCTACAATCAAACGTGTATCTTTGCTGAGGTTGGTCAGGAACATGAGACCGTGTTTTCAACGTCCAGAGCGGTTGGAAAAACTTCTCTTATTAGGATGTGTCGCCTACCAGTTTACATCGTCTTGACAGTTATCACAATAATGGGATCTACTTTGCAATTTCTTTGATTTGTTGAGCCTCATTCAAGTATTATTTTGTATTTAATTAGTTGCGTAAATGAATAAGTCTGAAAATAGGTTTCCTGATACTTTCTCATCAGACGCAGGCAGTCAGGTATGCGTGTTGTGTTCGAGTTAATTCGTGTTTCGGTTGGAAGACATGTCGGGTTGAAAGTAATGAATGTGTTTACTTCACATTGTAAACTCTCCAATGAGCTAAGTGGAAACTTATTGATTACCTTCAGAGGAAGCCTTGTTCCTTGCACGAACTCGCTGCTCTATGGAAGATCTATTGAAAGTCTCAGTGCTACGACTAGGATTGGTTGCAACGCACTGGTTTGTCTAGTCGCTTCTTGTACAATTGACAGAAGAAAAATCATCAAATCGAATTTGAGAAAAAAATTGATCATACTAACGAGATAATGAATCACACATCTTCAATAAATTCATTTGCATTTTCATTTTGCAGAATGATTCGTGGTTCCAGCAGTTACAGGGGTAGACCAAGATCTAGATCCCCAATGAATCACAGGCCACCAATGCGAATGCGTCGGTCGCCATCACCAGGAATGAGGAGAAATGGTGGATCATATGCGCCGAGATTTCCAAGAGGTAGCTCGTCGGGTTTCCGTGGTCGTGGTCGAGGTTTTCGCGGAGGAATGGGTTCCGGTGGTCGAGACTACGGTGGTTCGGGTGGTCCCTATCGCTCTCGTCGTGATGACGGGCCTTTTATGCGAGACCGTGAACGTGAGCGATCACCGTTCCCACCCAGACGTACATTTGAGAGAGACTATCAACCTAGGTAAGTTGACCGTGGTTCAATTATTTAGGAATTTAATGTATGAGTAGTATATCATTGGTACTCCACTGTTTTATCTACTGGTAAGTTCCTCAATCGGTTACTTCATGCGCTGACTATCGACACTTACAAGAATGATCTGTGATCACATTTACGAGGATGAATCTGTGGACTGCATGTACCGTCAGAAAATGTCCTTCAATGAGTTATTGAACCTTTTCCATCCTCGAAGTTTGTGGTCGTGGCTTTCTTAATTGCTCGAATACAGCAAAGATCATATAAACAGTAAAAGCAAAATTCCGTAAAATCGCGAATTTGTGATGCTATATTGAGTGTTGACCAGTGATGTAATACTGAGCGCACTACCTTCCACTGATGTGGTTCAAGCTCTTGTCTGTGTGGTTTCTTATGACTCATAATTAATCAATGATCTAATAAGTATTATAAAGTAATCAAAGGCGATAACATAATGATCATAATTATAAGTTAGACGCCTAATTTACCATAGCTTATTGGTGTTTTCAATCTTAAGGTAATCATGTTGATGAACCCAACTTGTAGCTAAACTAGAATTTTCAATTTTCGATAGAGACAACATTTTTTGCGTTAATATTGTTTGTCATGTGGAGAAATAAATGATCAGAAGCATCACAATCTTACTGTCAGACTCGGGTCCATCTAAACATATATGAGTGAAGAAGAATCTTGGAAGCTAGTGTTATCAAAGCCAGTAACGATCAATTTGTTGAACTCCTGATCGTATCTTGAATAATTTCATAAAACACAGAGAAAATCGTAATTGATCCCTAGATGTTGCAAAGCATACCCAACAGTTTGACATGGTTCCGTCGCTCTTTAATACATTCTTAGTGGGAATGCAGTCCCTTCAATGCCATAAGCAGTGCATGTATATTAGATCTTACTTCAGTGATAATTCCACACAGACGACCTTATAATTATAATGCAATTTAAGTGTGGTTTAGGTATGCAGTTATTAATAAGATGTCGCTAGAAATTATCTTCGTTCTTAAAACTTTCGATGCTCGTGGACTTTCTTTCATATATTTCATGGAAGCATCTCTTTATTAATTTTGAACTCGAAAACATGAGGTGTGACATTTGTAGCTATCCTGAAATGAAAAAGGAATGCAACTCGCCCTTTCAAAACAAAGATGAAAATATTTTTTGTAAGACAGTTAATTTTTGTAACAGTCTGAATTTGTGTTGTGAAATATTCGAAACAATTAATTCATAATGACAGACTGTCTAATCGTCATTTTTATCATATTTTCTAGAAATCGCTTCATTTTTCTAACTTGTGCTCGCTAGACAGCCTGAAATGACTTAAGCTAACATCGCCTGACATTTCCACTGAAATATATTGTGTGAAATCACAGTTCTCTAGTGTTTAAGGAAGTGCCAAGAAATCGGTATTACATGTTATGTTATATCCTGTATTACTGTCAATTGCAATTTTCAGTCTCACTGCAACTGCTCATAAGTAATAATAGCAAGCGCACAACTGCGTTATTCGCATGAGGAAATCATGTCCCCCTTCGGTGAAGGTTATGAATAATTGACTTCGCTTCCAAGCTCTTGTCGCGTAATGCTTCCACCTAAATTCGAAAAGCATCGAGCACAAACTGAGGTGGAGTAAAAAGGTTCTCATTTTCATGAAATTATTAAGGAGCTAATTGATGGAAACAATCAGGATTTTTTGTTAGTTAGCAGTGCTATGTAAGTAATTCAAGTGTAAGTTCTAGTGTTACGTGATATGACATCATTGATGTTAATTGCTAGCATGTATACCTATTCATATCTTCTTAACTTAAAGCTTATCTCATGAGCAACATGGCACTACTAACTCCATCATTACCCGTACAGAAATGAGGGGTATGAATCATAGTAAGAAACATACTGTATGATTCATAGTATGAATCATACAGTATGAATATCAGTATGAATATTAGTATGAAATCGTCACGCTAGCGTGACGATTACCATATATATGATTCTATCTATGATTCTTAGTAAAATACATACTATATGAATCATAGTAAGATGCATACTATATGAATCATAGTATGATACATACGTATGAATTACAGACATACCATATGTATGAATTTTTAACAAGAACATACTATGAATCATAGTAAGAAACATACTGTATGATTCATAGTATGAGTCATACAGTATGAATATTAGCATGAAATCGTCACGCTAGCGTGACGATTTCCATATATATGATTCTATCTATGATTCTTAGTAAAATACATACTATATGAATCATAGTAAGATACATACTACATGAATCATAGTATGATACATACGTTGGTATACCATATGTATGAATTTTGAACACGAACATACTATAAATCATACAGTATAAAATAGATTTGAAACGTCATGCTAATGATTCATGATACTGTGTGATTCATGATATAATTCATAAATATGAAAAATAGGTACACTTTCATACGTATGAATTTCTAACACAAGCATGCTGTATGATTCATTCATAAATGAGTCAAATATTTTAATACTTGATGATTGACTAAACATGTCATGTATTTCATTAGAAGTACCATATCTAGTTAGGAATTGTAGAACAATCATTGCTAGATATATCATAAATACATTCTACCACTATAGAATACCGGCACGTTTAAAAGTGCACTGTCACGTTTGTGCATAATGATAACAATAAGCAAAAATAACTACATGTAGGTCGACTTACGACTTGATCCATTGAACATCTTCAACCCTGAAATGAAAAAACAAATACATGAAAACATCTTCTAAATGAAAATTAGAACGCAGTACACGTAGAAGCCAGTGACGAGCATAAACGAGTTTCTACAGCATGTCAGCATAGTTGCTTTATTTAATTCTTCAAAGATAAGTATTCTTGATGAAGCGTTTTATTTATCAATTTGAAACATGAAAATTCGCGCTAAATATGTAAATGATTTAATGTTTGATTCCTGAAATTATTGCGTATGAAATGTTACAACGAAATATGTTTGGGTACAAGTACAACTATTAAAAAACCATATGTAAAAAATATGAAGCACATTATATCACTACACTGTTCCATATTTCTGAAGTTGAAAACGAAGACCAAAACCAAAATTGAGTGATCTGCTAGAACATGGACTTGGTTTCATAGATAATCACATATTTATTTATTCACGAAAAAAATTAAGTGGCATTTATGTCCGAGGACTTTGTGGCATGAAACAAAAGTGACAAAAGTGAAAGAAGAGGGAACACGGGGGAAGGCACTGGGCAGCAGTTTTGCCCTTGTATGTGGAAGTTGAGGTGGCTGTTTTCAGGTTATTATTAGGGCAGTTTTTACTATACCTGAAATCTGTGAATCATTTTTCAGTCAATGGATGACTCGAATTACTTTTTCACATTTTATCAAGTTTCTAGCAAGGTGACTGCAGTACCTCAACATGACATAGATGTTTTCCAGAAATTTCCCACGGTAAGATTTGCAATAACTCGCCTGTATAAAAACATAAAAAATCACGAAATCGTAAATGATTTTCTTATTTTTGCTTCATGGAATTCTACTAATACGTGGGTTCTTTGAAAATTAAATTCTGATGAAACATGACAAATGCGTATGGTAAAATTATTGTGGATTAAGTATGTGTACTAATTGTAATATCCAATAAAAATGTCATATGAATTATGTTCTGGTAATATTACAATTAAGCATAACTTTTCAAAAATAATCTATTCTCAACGGACAATGTCATGTGTAACATTATTGTGTCATTAATTCTCTGCTTTCAACCGTGTATGATGGGAAAAGAGAAGCCTAATAAAACAGCTTTCATGAACAAATAAATTAAACAGAAAACTAATGTACATCCTATAAATCAAAAGAGAAAATTATCAAACTAATGTATATTGATAGCTATCAATAATTATGACAATAATATATAACAGTATGTGAGAACCTCGCTCCCTGCAACTGTGTCCGAACTACAAAATGTACAAATGGCCTGCCCTCCAGCAGCTTGACTATAAATGTTGATAAAAAACAAAACTCTTCCATAATATGCTAATCGCATAATGCTAATCAAGATCAGACTCGAATAGAATAACAACACTCCCTGCAACTGTGTCCGAACTACACTGTACAAATGGCCTGCCCTCCAGCAGCTTGACTATAAATGTTGATAAAAAACAAAACTCTTCCATAATATGCTAATCGCATAATGCTAATTAAGATCAGACTCGAATAGAAGAACAACACAAGCAAGTTTTAGGTCAGCACTGTCTAGTCGGAATTAATTCAATATTGTTCAATCTATTCTGCGTTAGGGATGCTATTTTCTTTCTTCTGTCTTCGATGTTCTTGATTCATTTGGCGCAGTGTAGCCTTGACTACCGACATTGGTACCGAAGTACCCAATCCAACTGAAGCGACTTCTGGAAAAATATTGAAATCTGTTAGATCTCATGTCTGTAAGCTAAAAAGATTAATACGATGCTTACCCTTTATTGATGTTATTTTCGTTGGACTTAAGGCGTCTTTACCGCCTCCACCAGCAGGAGTTTTGTTCTTTAGGTCGTCTTTCGAGAAGATCTCTCTCGCTGCGGCTCGAACAGCAAGCCCTTCACTGTTGACTTTACCACGTACCCGCTTGATCGAGTGCATGCATTCGGACGAGAACGAATGGTTACCAGCCTGAACCGGATTGCTTACGTCGGGGTCTGATGATGAGCGTGGCGCAAGAGCGCATTCCTCCAGCTTGTTGGTTATCTCTTCCAACCGATCCAGTTGAGTCGTGAAGTCTAAAATTGTGCATTCATAATATGTATTCAAATAGACATATTTAACATCATGACACATTTAAACATGAAGTACTTGTAATTTATCATTGATTCGAATTACTAAATTAATACATGAAGAAATATTAATTATACAGTGCTGCCACTCGGGGTTGTGATAAAAAAAACGCAGCAACGAAAAAATAACGCACGTAGATGAGGATTCACTGCATCCCTGTAATCAGTAAATTATATATTGTTTATATAATATATCATATAATTATACATAATAAGAATTATCATTAAAATATTATCAAATTATTATACATTATATTATAAAATTATAAATATCACTAAATTATTAAAAATTATTTTAAATTATATATTGTTGTATATTGAAACAATGCTCTATCAAATACAATTGAAAACACCGTAGTTAGGCCATCCAAAAGGCAAGTTTCAAGTTTTAGTTGAGAATCGTGAAACATGCATACAACAGGGATGAGAACGCGGTGTCACAAAAAGTCCGGAAGATCTCTTCTAGGGGGTGCCCATACGTTTCTGCTTTGATATGATTACAAGGAATCAAAAGGGTCAATTTTAACGCCTACACACAATTGCGGTATGCTGCGACTACAGATACATTGATTAATTAATTATTAATGCACTAAGGCAATAGATGATAATTACAGTTCAGCTACATGGAGGCAAAGAACCGCAGATAAAACCTACACCTGTTTGGGAGCGCAACAAATAGAATTTTAATGTTTTTAAAGTGCGGCACGCGAAACCTCCATCCTTATGGGAGTATAACTACGTGTAGTAGAATTGTCTTTAAAGCGCCGCAGGCGAAACCTCCAGTCTTCAGAGAGTATAATTAGTGGAATTGTGATGTTTTAAAGCGCTACAGGCGAACCCTCCAGCATTTAGGAAGTGAAACTGGTGGAATTTTGATGTTTTAAAGCGCTGCAGGCGAAACCTCCAACCTCTTAGGAAGCACAACTAGTGGAATTTCATATTTTTTAAAAGCACCGCAGGCGAAACCTCCAGCCTCTTAGGAATGTAACCAGAGGAATTTCGACATTTTTCAAAGCGGTGGTATAGTTAGCGAAAACCGAAGGGACGCCATGGAGGCTACCATAAGGAACGCCAGCAAAAGCATGGCGGCGCCGTGAAAGCAAAGGGGTCGCAGGGGATGGAATCTGTAGGGGAGCCAAGTGAAAGTGAAGGGGCGCCAGTAGCTGGATGCCAACAATAGTAATTCATGTCACTCACTGAACATTTCTGAATTGTTCGACTTCAATGCAGAAATCCTTTCTGCTTGCGCCGCTATTTTTTCTTTAGCCGCCCCCAGTTGTAACTCCAGCGTGTCTATCTTGTCCCGCAAGACTTGGCATTCAAAACAACGGCTAGGTCCTGGAACGTGTTCATCTGTAAAACATTTATAACATGTAAAAACGATTGAAGAAATTTCGACAACAAATTATTTACCTGGTGTGTCCTGTACCGTGCTTTGTGTTGACGCTTTGTGTAGTTGCTGAGAACTTGGTCCACGTGAAGCCTGCTCCAACGCTTTCTTATTGGCCAGCTGAGAGGTTTGGTGGTCAGCGGATATTAAATCAACGGCGAATTTTTTCCCATTCTCATTCTTACTTGTTTTCACGATCCAGCACGACTCGTTCTTCTGCACTACTTGGGAATCCTTCACCACCCCAACCTGATTGTCCTTGTACTTAACGGCGTGCCACAGCTTCGACATTTTGACTGTAAGTTGAGGGAAAATATGCCTTCATTGTATACAGAAGCTACCTCAAAATTATATGAATAAATGAATGTGATATCATATTTCAAGCCGCAGAAGTCAATTTTCTTTCATGTTCAACTCTTAACAACGCTGTATGGAAATCCAATTACATATCCATTTAAATCCATCAGATTCTTTCTGATCTGTTTTGGTCGAATGGATACCGTCGACTCGTTTATTGCAGTTAGTTTTAGAACATGATCACTTTCTAAGAAAGCATCGTGGTTAGGGAGATGTAACTTTTCAGCCGGGGAGCGCGATGATTTTGCCAGAACCATTTCATGGCCCAGTACATATACACAACCGTGAACGCAGCAAATTGGTGTTCTGCAGTCACAACTTGTGGATAAAATGATGTCAGTAACTTTTAAAGACACCCTATCTTGTTCACGTATGGCGTCAATTAAGCAGTTTGTGCGCCTTTTCCCTTTAAATGAGTAGTCAACTGTCTGACATGTGATGCCGCCACTCATTGTAAGACGTTTAAATCGATGCAGTTTGCCGTCGATATCCAAGTTTTCATTTTCCGGAACTTTCTTGCACGGACCTACTAGCCAACATTTTTCGTTCTCAATGTACAGTTCATTTCTTTTCGGACATGTTACACGTTCCAACAAATGAGGAGACATTGAATTTTGAAGCTGCTTCAAATGTACTTTCTCTATGACATTGGCAACTTGCATGTGTATTCTTTGTGTACCCCTCAAAGATTTCTTGATGTTGAAATGCTTTGCCTCAAAGTCGGCTGTACTAAATGTATGGAGTGGACCAAACAATTTGACCGAGTAAGCCAAATGTTCACTGATTTGGTGTACATTGTACGTCATGTTTTCAAGACCGTATAGCTGCTCGTATAACCTTCCAAACATTCGAAGGGTATGATCCGCACGTTGAAGTTCGCCATCACTTATAAGATCCTCACTCAATACGAATGCTGCGCTGGATAGTAATAGGAAGTGATTAAAATGTCTAGGTGGCAGGATGTTTCTGAAGGCAACGGGTCCATAATATAATAACCAATTTTCGAACTCATGACCGCGGAAAAACTTTCGCTCAGTCAGTGCCCTAGGTGCCCGTTTGATGGACGATGGCACCGAAAAAGTTGCAATGCTTTTGTTAATCTCTTCAATACGATTGCCAATGTACCAATCTTTCGCATGATTGTCCCGGTCTAGCCATAAGCACATCAACTGTTTCATAACACCAAGGTATAATTGATGCAACGGGTCTGGAGGTAAGCAGCGAATGAAATCAAATCCATTCAAATGCTTAAGGCAACTTTGCCCCAAAACACCATTTATGTGAGAGCAACCAGATTCCTGCAAACATCTTCCTATTTCAAGTGTCTCACGCATACTTCTGTATGCAGGCGGTATTTGCATGAACGGATAAGCATTGACAGTTCCGCGACCTTTCTTCACTCTTTTGCCAGAATGATGACACATTCCGCAACCGAAGGCACCATTGAATTGATGAATCTTTTGTAATTCGGCCTTTTGAACTGCGTCAACACAACCTAATAATGGATGCAAAAATATGGTATTTCTCCCACATTGAATACCGGAGCGCTGGAAAGTATTGAATCGACGGATGATTGGTTCCAGTAGGGTGTCTGACACCGACTTCTGCTTTCCGTACCACATTCCTAGACAAAGGATCTCCCTGTGTTGGTAAGGCAACTCATTTATCTTCATGTAAACGGGGGTCATGCTATACTTTGATGTTCGAAAAATCTGAACAGCATCTGAAACTGGTTAAACTGGCAAAATCTGAACTGGTTAATTGCTTGTAACAAAGACCGTCAAAAATGGATGTAATATTAGTTGATTCGGAGGCTTGTCTGCGTTTCAACCGGCTATCATGTGTAGTCAATAATGGTACCAGAAGATCAGTCACCTGCTGTTTGATGTCAAATTCAACGAAAGTGCCGTTTAAATCTTGATTGATGTCAGGCAATGCTGCATTACACGAGCTGCAAACGGTAATATTGGAGGTATCTTCCCTTACTCCTACATAAAAGAAACACGCATGACAGTATCGATGGAACTTGATGAATCCTGTATTATGCAATAACTTGAATAAATGATACTTTGAGGACAAGAGACGATTATTGGTGGGACAATGCATACCGATCAGGTTAGTAAGAGCGTTCACCATATCCTTCTTCAAATTGGATTCAAAGATAAAAGTCAAAATAAGTATTGCACTCTGATTCTGTGTTAACGGGCAACCATCAAATAATGGCAAATTCAAATCGTTATCTTGAGTATTATGCGACATGCTAGTTCGGACACCTTCCTCATCTTCAATTTCTTCATCTACAACTGAACTGTCTTCGCCTCCTATATCATCATCACCGTCTGAAATTCGCCCGGTCAGATCTCCTGCATCATCATCGCTGTCTGAAATTCGCCCGGTCAGATCTCCTGCATCATCATCACCGTCTGAAATTCGCCCGGTCAGATCTCCTGCATCATCATCGCCGTCTGAAATTCGCCCGGTCAGATCTCCTGCATCATCATCGCCGTCTGAAATTGGCCCGGTCAGATCTCCTGCATCATCATCGCCGTCTGAAATTGGCCCGGTCAGATCTCCTGCATCATCATCGCCGGCTGAAATTCGCCCAGTCAGATCTCCTGCATCATCATCGCCGGCTGAAATTCGCCCAGTCAGATCTCCTGCATCATCATCGCCGTCGGAAATTACGCCAGTCAGATCTCCTGCATCATCATCGCCGACTGAAATTCGCCCAGTCAGATCTCCTGCATCATCATCGCCGACTGAAATTCGCCCAGTCAGATCTCCTGCATCGTCACCTTCAGCAACGTCTTCAACAGCCTCTTCTTCAGTCTCTTGTGTAGTGCTTGAAGTCGCAAATGAATCGATTCTCTTGAATCTCAATTTCTGCTTTTCTCTGTAGCGCCTTGCTCTTTCTTTCGATCTTATACTTAACCTAAGGTCATCCAACCTACCAGTGTCCCTAACATCAGTCCAACCATCACCATCAAGTCGACTTCTTTTTCTGTCTCGATACCTTTTGGATCGTAATTTGGACAGTTCCCGTTTTCTGTCCATTTCGTTGGAATTGAATAATTTTCTGAAATATTAGAAATTGTATTCTAAGCGACACCAATAATCTTAAATGTGGACTTCATAAAGTTGATGCACTTTCAATCATCATTTATGGACAGGAGTTCAAAGATTGCAAATCAGATGGTTTCAAAATAGTCTTTGTGATGAACAGACACCGGTTGTTCTTTTATATCCACTACGATGGAAGAGTTTTGTGATACGAACAAGGTTTATCGATGCACATTTATCTTTTGAATATTCTACATCTCCAATAGACGTTTTAGAAATGTGACTTTAATTCCAATGCTTATAATAGGTGAACATATATTATGGAAAAGTTATAACTACTTAAAAAATAACTAATGCTTTGGATAACTATGGAGTTACTGCTTGAGAATTGACGCAATTGACTTGTCTTCGAGAGATACTGTAGCAGTCATAGTCAGGACGATTTCAATCTCCAAAACACGAAAAGAAAATGGGATCCCTCTGTTGAATCATATGCTGGCCAGATAAAAGAAGATGAACCAGAAGAGCTAGTCTTTCGGCATCCGGCGCCATCTCTAGGTCGATATTAAAACTTATCTTCTTTATGTAATAATAAATAATTCGACAGATATCCCTCTGTTTTCTTGCCATCTTTTTGAAAATTGAGTGTTAGTGAAATACAAATATTCTGTTATGAAATTGATATGGATAGCATTTCAATGTAAACCACAGGACTGGTATATGGTACCACGAGTCACGAGTCAACCATACTAAACAAATTCGTAAAACATGAATCTCCATGAATATAATATCATCGCATTTATTGTAATATTATAAGTGTATTATGAATGATGTAATTATGTAGATAAATTCATCACATCACTGACACAGACATAAAAAATAAAGATAATTGAAGACTCTTGAAGATGAGATAAAGATGAAGATCAAAGATAAGAGGCACTATAAACATACAGATACGTATGTATTTACGAACCTCGAGAAATATTACTTGGTCGCTTTAGATCGACATTGTGTTTCCTTCCTCATTTTCAATATGTCACAATTAAACATGTATTGATTAAGTCTGATTGATTAAGTATTGATAAGTATCGTTTATGCAATATACTCATCGTTTATGCTCGTCATAATAATTCGATTATTTAAGTTAAGCGTGTACATACCAATCAAGTCGATACCATGATGATATCAAAAATATTATCTGAAATAATAAAAGCATTATCGTTACATACATGTAAAATATAGTTTAGTTCGACTTCATATGATAAAACAAATTTCAAAGCCACTCATCTCAAAGCTTTTTAACGCATCATCAAAACAAAACACACATAATGCTGACGAACATCGTAGATTGATGACTCTTTCATGTTAAGCAGAACAACTTTTTGAGCATAAGACTACCAGTGGAACACGATAACTTGAAGATCAAGAAAAAAAATAAGACATAATTATTACTTGTTAACAAAACTAATTACAGAACAGACTTAAGACTTCCACTGATTAATCATAAAAAACTGCTTTTTTATGGTTTGCTCATGAAGAACGTGATACTTACCTGTGACTTATTTCACACTTTCATTTAAATACATTGTATATATGTTTCATTAGAAGATTTAATCTGTAATAGTGAATATGGTATGCAAATTAGAATAATATAAAATATAAATTGATATTTACATACATTACTTTCAATACATGTACATTCCGGCATGTATGATCAAGAAAAATATACATCATCTCATTTCGATGAATGCCTTTATTTCAAAAAGTCATTGAATATATGCTCATAAATATTTGAAATGCCATTGTATGATAGTCATAGGCCTATCATTATACCTTACCCCTTTTCATACATACATGATAATATGATCGATACATAATAACTTTTTATAAATGATATGATGTAGATGTATGATAATGTATGTAATTTCATGATCGTCATATATATGATTATCTTACCCCTTTTCATACATATATGATCATACATATGAAATTTTATGATCGTCATATATATGATTAACTTACCCCTTTTCATACATATATGATCATATATATGCAATTTTATGATCGTCATATATATGATTATCTTACCCCTTTTCATACATATATGATCATATATATGCAATTTTGTGATCGTCATATATATGATTAACTTACCCCTTTTCATACATATATGATCATATATATGAATTGCAAAATATCACATATATATGTTGATCATATATCACATCATACTATAATTCATACCCCATTCATTTCTGTACGGGTAATTCCATTTGTATCTTAAGATGGTCTGTGGGTACTGGCCGAAAAGTTTGTAAATTTCATTATAACTTTAAAATTCCCATTCCATCTACAAATTGGTGTTCAGGTGGTTGACTCGTATGAATTTTGCCAATCAATCTCCACTACTATCTTGGCATTATCATGAATTTTGAATGATAAATTATTATTTTGTAGTTCGTAACAGGCGTACTTGCAGTATATCTGAAATGTAAATTCTGATTGCCAATTCGTAGTGTAGTTTGATGCTTATTTCATTGCAGATCAAACCTTTTTTCAAAGTTTTTTTTTTGAAAAGCATCATTGACGGTCTATTGGAAGTATCATCACAGAATGATTGATGCAGATTGCGCAGATTTCATAACCAAGACATCATTTGATTCACCAAATGAAGCCCTGGAATTTTTCAAACGAAAATCATTCGACAAAAAGACAAGCTACAACTTTAGCAGTCCATGTAATTGCCTGTATTGTGATAATTGCACAAGACTAACTGATCTCAATGTTGGAATTTTCCCTGATAAACAGCATCATGCACTTATGTTCGGACAGAAAAACACATTCAAGAGAATCCTCAAGTTTTCTAAGTCAAAACGGAAAATTACAAAATGAATGACATAGTTTCGACGCAAAAATGTTTCTTTAGCTAACTCGTTGATGGATATCGAATGGCTGTTTGAATTGCTGCGTGTCAATTATCTCTATGATATGTAAAATCTGTCAGGGTTTCCGCGCTAATATATCGAACTAATGACTTCAATTTGGGAGAAAATGTGATTGTCAAGGAAGTGTCCGTTTGGAACGTTTGTTATCCTGGCAATGAAGGATTGATAATAATGAATTATTAATGATATTGATCCATTACGTACACTGAATCCGTCAGATATCGCTAGCTAGCGCATAAACCAGTAGTTACTGGTCCATCTAAGGAATCTTCACAACCTGTTGGAAGTTGTTAAAACCTGCTAAGCTTTAAAGTCACAACCGCCCCCTGAAGGCTTGGACGTTGCTCACATTTTTTGGCTTTTTTGGTGCGTTGTGATGGTTCTAACGGGAAACCCTTCCTATTGATTTCCGATGGCACTTTCGGGGCTCGAGTCTGGAGATCGTATGGCCAAGCACATAACCACTGTGTCACGGAGTCAGACTGTTACGGAAAGTCAGTTTTGAACATCAGATCTGTCGACTGCTCTTGTTGGAGTTGCAAGCCACTGTTGTCGGTCGCAGGAAGTACGGTACATATTCGTAAGACGGAGAATTCTCTCGAAAAATAAAAAATTAAGAAAAGCAGAGAGAGAGAGAAAGAAGCAGTCGAGAAATTTTTATAGGGCGTGTTTATAGATTTATTCACTTGTCTGCGGTTGTCTTCCTCTGGTTTTTCATGATAGCCTGTACTATAAACTCCAATTTATTCCTAATGTGAATGATGTGCATTGAATATACACCGTCATTTAATGCCAAATGATGTTTAGATGCCAGCACAATAAATATCACTTGAATGAAAATACTTAATCGAATAAAGTCAATCAACAGCCAAATCAAGAGAAGTTCCATGCCTCGGTTATGTTGCTGCTTCTGTGTTGAGCTGTCGATGTGTCAAGTTAATTTGTTTATTTGTGATAGATTTGTCCAAATTCATTTCTGTGCTCTAAAGACCTGCTAGGTAACATTCGTTCCACTGCATTTCAGTGGCTTCTGGTTGTCGACAGGCAACAGAATCATGCCGTAATCATTGGACTATTATACCATCAATGTTATATTCTATGTTCCATTTCATGTGCTCATTCATCGCTGTCAGTGATTATCCTGGTATAAAATGGTTCGATGTTCATCTGTTGCATCCGACTTGAAGCCGACCGCTGGCTATCATACAGAATGTATAGTACCAGCTCACTTATTTTTGATTTCATGTCATCAGCGCCTGGGTGTTCCGCGTGCACCCAGGTTATATTAAGGTTCAACGGTATAACAAGCATCGAAAATTTCTGGCAATGGAGTGCCTGCTAATTGATTTCGTCTCGATGGATTCGATTCGACGTGTTGGATTAAATGAGCACAATTGTCTTGGAATTCTAATATTTGGCATGATATTGCAACGCCGTGCATAAGAGACTAAAACTTCGAGCTGCTACATTCGTTGTAGTACCTGTTCATCAGTAATTACAGTTCGCAACGGGAAAACGTGTTTTTTGAGAGAAAATGTTTACTTCAATGATTTGCTGCAATTAAGATGAGTAGGAGCTAATCTAGGAGATCGGAATTAGCTGAATAAGCTGAAATGCAGAATTAGCCATGTATCTTCTATGTCGATAGTCCTGACTGACGTATGACATCTGGTTGACATTGGGCCAGCCAGTGTGGCCTGCCGAAGTTGGATTGATAATCGCTTTTTGGATCTGTTTTGAGCAACTTACTGGAACAAAATTTCCCCTGGTTTTTATGTAGCTTGAGCATGAGCATCAAGAATGACTAACGCGTTGAGAAACGTCTGAGTGACAGGACTATGATCAAAACAGTTATCTTCCATTGAGTGGGTAATGGATTATAATGGTTGCAAGTTCGAGATAATTGTGTCAATCCTGTGAGCAACCGGCTGACTACCAGCTTTAAATTGAGGAAAACTCAAAAAGTGAAGTGGGTGATTGTTTATTCTGTGTTGAGCATTTATTGGGGATTTATGAACATAAATGAATGACATTTGTATTTCGATTTGCACCCTTTATACCAGTAATGAAAACTAAGCGGCGAATTATTGCGATTCGAGAAAGTCTATCAGCTAGTACAGAAATTCAAGCATGTTCGTGGTTTTCAACGATAGGATCATGTATGCATAAAATATTTTGGAGGGTTTTAAGTGATGCAATCTTGAGTTCGTGAGTGGCAGCCAGCGATTGTCATAGCCTCTCGATCTCCCAGATCTCTCAAATGATTTTCGTGTGATGGATTAGAAAAATTAACAACAATTCTATCATTTGGGATGACTTTATGCAGAGTGAATCTATCGGAGAGAAAATGAAAGGTATCCGGTTACTTAAAAGTGGCAACGCTATATCTGTTGGAGCCTGAGTTTGAAAAAATGAGTCAGTTTTCTAATGATGGCTCCGACCAAATTGAGACATTTTCATGGTATTTATTTCAAATCATCATCAGTTGATTTTCTTGAGTACTTCATTTGCTCTGAGTTCTCAACATGACACGAGCATGATAATGATTTCTATGGCGAAGAACCTTTTCCAAAATGTTGAAAACCAATTTTCACGTGATACCGATAGGAGTAACTTGCTTGTTTATTCAGCGACAATGTATTTACTTAAATGAATTGAATGACACTGGATAACGTAAGTGTGGAGAAACTAACCCAAGCTTGATGGATGAATATAATAGATCCATATGCCAGAAAATGAAAGTTTTCAACTGACGAAATTGTCAAGTGCAGCTGAAAATTCCCGAAGTAAATTTTAGCTAGTTAGCCATGCTTGAATAGTGAAAAGCGAACTGATGATAAACTGGTCAAGAAACTCTACGTAGTTTTACTCACCAACAGCTTCCTTCAAGAATTCAGTCCTTATCCAATCGTAGAAAAGCATTCCTTTATACTGTCATTTTTCCAACTGAAAAATAAAAGCCCAATCACCCTTAACACAACTCTTCCAAATTGAAAAGGAAGGTGATAATTATTTTTCCTATACGGAGATCTGGACAGTTGGTTGACCTTTTCTACTTCAACAAGAAAGTCAATTCATGAACAACGGTGGAAACAGACGTTCCAATGAGAGTGCTTTACAATGAAGACTCTAAAAATTAACTTGCGAAGCATATTGGCACGGTTAAGATTACAACCTCTGATCCAAACGAAGAACACCCTCACAGTAGAGGCAAATTCTAATTGTCATTTGGTCAATATGTCGGTAGATGTTGGGAATTTTTTACCGTCAATTTCGGTAGTGGAGTTGCATGATGATACATTCCATGCATGGGATATTGTGGCTATCGCTCATTCATGAACATCATGGTTGCACAAGACGTCATATTTACATCATGAATGTTGGAAATTGGTAGCATGAACATGGTCGTCAGATGATTCAACTACGTAACGAAATGACAATAACATACCAATAATTCATGAGTCATCAGTCCACAGCTACACAGGCAGTCAAATTCCACATTGGTGTGATAATTTGAGAAATCTCAAATGAGGTTGTAGAGGAATAACCCATCAAAATCACACACGGATCCACAGAACCCGATACTTAAAACCTAGGCATCCCAAAGTGCATGATACAATCACAGAAATGTTTCTTGAAAATCAACACGGAAAGAGGATTGAAGCTTCATGGTGAAAAACTCGTATACCTTAAAAAATGTGAAATTTCGAAATTCGGTTGATTGAAATTTTTGATCACCATGGAATTTGACTGTCTCTTCCAGCTGTCAGTTCATTCACTTACGTTTATGATATACATTCCTAAATGTTACTAGCGCGGAAGCCCTGAGCAAAACTACTCATATTCAAGCTTCAATATTCCATTTCAATGACAATGTTAAATCTAGCGAAAACACATGGATGATTAATAACTGTCTTTAGGTATGGTCGATCGCCGCCACCTCGAAAGTTCGTTGATCGTGGTTTTGGTGGAATGGACAGAAGAGGCAGCCCCCCACCCTACTATAGCCGAGAAAGGCCGACATCAAATATGCGTCGATATTCTCCCAACCAAGGTCCTCCGAGAAGAAATTATGATCATCCGCATCCTTATAAGTCAAATCGAGAACCAGGAATGGGATATGGACCACCCCGGGATGGTGAGTTACCGATTCAGATTAACATATCTTAACGCGAGACGTTGCGGAATAGTTATTAATCGCGATATTGACGACCAAATATATGTTGAATCTTAAAGACACATGCTGTCTCATACTAGATTGTTTGGCAGCTCGCTCTAGCAATTACGCGGGTTCAAAGAATTAAGATGGACAACATCGTGGCGTGGGTCTCTGTGGAGATCTTAAACTTCGATTACTGATATTACGCTAAGGATGTAGCTGTAAGCCGAAGATCGATCTGTTACTACTTTTTTACTCCTGTCTGCAGGTGGGCGTTTTGATGATAGACGAAGAGGACCACCATTCGAAAGGAGAAGACCGCCAGTTGATCGTGATTTTGGGGTACCTCCATACAAGCGGCCACGTGGGCCACCAGATTTCCATAATGATGGCGAATCACCTGTGGGTCCCCCCAAGCGCTCGTTCCGTGAGGAAAGACGTCCTCCCCGAAGTTCTGATGGAAGTCCTTCACGTGATGGCAGTCGGAGATAATCGAACTGAACAGTTAAGATTTTTATCGCCGTTCGTTAAGCTTTGTAGTGACATTTTGATAGCAATAAATCGATTGCATTTCGTTGTTCGATTTCTAATTTTTTTATCACAAAAATGGGACGATGCGAAGAAGAAAAAAAATAATCAAAGCGAATTCTGGAAGCACAAGCAATTTGCATGTTCATGGATAGCTCAATAGAGATGCGTGCTCAATTTATATCATTTGCATAATGTCATGGCGTGTAGACAACAAAACACTTGATTGATAAGCGTGGTGTTGGTAATGATATAGTGGGTGATACAAGAAAATGTAAAAATTTGCTGTGTAGTCATGGTAATCTACCGAAGGAAGATATGACAGTAGATCAGCTCTTTCAACTCTGATTGCAATGACAAACTTGTCGCTTGCTAGTGTGAGATGACTGACTACACATCGGCTTGAAAATTTTGGGTATCAAACTTAGATAAGTTGTTTTTAAATCGCATGGTGCTGACCAATTTTGCAGGTACGGAAGTTGTACTGTGATTTGAACTCACAAGTTTGGTGGAAGTAAGTCTCATCTTACTGGTGTCTCGGTGACTCTTGAACGCATGAAGCAATTTGATTTACAGATAAATTGGATGCCTTCGACGTGTTTTAAACTTAAGAAATGAAAACCATCATCATTGAACTGGTAAGGTTGAAACTCGGGTTTTTGTTGGGTTAATTCACGTTTATTAGTTATGTTTAATCTTAAATCTACAGTAACACTGATAAACAAGACAGTGAACTTTTGGTTTCGGCATTGAAACAATTCCTGGATTTACTTGCATCCAAATAATTCCAAGACATCAGACTGCGAAAATTACCTGAAAAGGGAAGAATGACAGATCAGATATCCCAGAATTCCTGCCTCTATGCTTGGAAGCTGCTCTGCAACTTGACTTACGGACACATCATGTTTCCTATGGAAGTGCCAAGAGACAACCAGAATTTCGGCTCAACAGACAACTATATGAAGCAGTAGATCCTGCATCAAAAACTACCGTATTTTTTTCTAAAAATCGTTCAATGTTCAGTTGACGTATTTGATGAATCGCATTTTTTGCTTGGGATAATGTGCTCTTTTCATTTAAGCTCTGATTCATCACATGGACGCAAGTGGAGCAAGTGAAATTGTAATGCGAGTAAGTATTTTAGGACAGTAATTACTATTTCAAAACCTTCAATTACGGAATCAGCCCAGCATAGATTTATTATCAATTATAAGGTAAATGGAGGATGATTTAAATTCATGATTGTGATTTCAAATTCCTCAGTACACATGCCGACAGTCATAAAGACAGCAGAGTACTAGTTCGCCTGGGCATGTAAGAGAATTATGTCCTCAATTTAAGCGCAGACATTCCTTGGCAGCCGTAGACAGTGCCAGGTTTTTGTACTTGAGATATTGCATCTTGCTTCAATAAAAGAAAAAGACAGCGCTGGTTCCAGTTCAGATGAAAACACTGAGAAGGCAGGTCAGCCTATCGTCACACTCATGAAAGTTTTTTTCAATATTACATATTCAAAGAAATGGATGACTCAAGCAAGAAATCATGAGAATAAAGATAATAAGATGTCTAGACAATTCGGATATTCCCTAAATTCGGTGCACATTTCTTGCGAATTAGACCGCTATCTCATGAAGCACAGTCAATGTATGGTGGAAGTTTTCTTGGTCTTCTAAAATGAACGTGGCCTACTCAACCTGTGATATCAGACCTGCCACGCTTAGGAAATCATAATGACTTTGAAATACCCTCTCAAAAATATAAATATGAAATATCACGCTACTTATTCTGTCCTAAGCGATACAAGCAACTGCACTTGTCTGATACTACAACTGAAAAGATGAAAGTTTGAACGACTGCATGAAAATCTTGCTGAATAAGAGCACAGGAACCGGTAACTTAAAAAATAAAAATTGTATTTTTAGTATGGTATACGAAATCAAGCCATCATTATTCAGGTTTTTCAACTGCAACACCATGACATTGGACATTTGCAAGAATATCCTATGTTGTTTGTAGTTGTGACGTAGTGAAATACAATTGCTTTCTGTGGATTGAGTCTGTAATATGTCGGTTCTATTCCAAAATCAATGGTGTTCTCTCGAAACCTGTGCTTGCGCTGCTTCTTGGAGGCAGCGCCTCTACAGTAGTATCCCTACGAATACACTGTCGGCTGCAATTTTACTTGTTTATCATCAGTGATGCTGCACAGCTGTTTGCACATGGTTAATCAACTTGCGGTTACATGTTTTCGTTTAACTGGATCATGTATCTTAAAGCTCTCATTTGAACAGTTTCTCAACACCTTAGCTCACCGGTTTGTTCAGCACACCAATGCATTTACAGACAACGTGTGCACGGACTATCGAATTGCATAAAGCCCAGCGCAAGCAATCGCAGGCGTGAGTGAAATTCTTATCCGAATAATCCAGGCTGCATTGTCCTTGCGTCAAAAGAAGTCGGGAACTGCGTTGTCTGATCGCGATTTCTTCAACTCTTGCTTAATAAGTAATTCATTGAACATATATTGCAGCGTACTTGAACATTGATAGATTATGCATAACTTCATTGTGCAATGACATAATGATAGAAATTCTGAGGAACCTCAGATTCCAAAGATTATATTTTAAGTCTAAATACACCTTGCATTTCAGCCTGTGAAAAAAGGTTCGCAATCACTGAAGTGTCATCTGATTGTGGTAAGTTGCCTAGTGTCATTCATTGTACAATTAATGAAATGAGGCGTAAAAACTTAGACAAAATTGTCGTGAAAAAATGTACGTTTGGCAGGGCTCGAACCTGCGAACTGAGGTTTTATGAAGATTCGAAAATGACAAATATGCAACTACAATTCTAGAATTCCGTCGCAACTTCTGGTGACTACTGGGTTGTTGTGGTATAGCTATGTTTATTTTATTCATCCTATGATAAAGTGCTTAGCTAGAGATCACATCGATCGTTAATATACGTCCCCATGCGAGTGGATGCTGTGTTTTATCAGTATATTTTAGAATGCTTTCAAATGAGGTACCCTATTTCCTTGATGTCAGAATTAGCATTGTGACCATGGAATCAATCCATAAATTTTTCAATTTTGTGCGAATATTGTGTAATTGTGTAAATATAGATGATGCATAAATGTATAATTCAATGATTGAATGATCGAAATTCTAAGGAACCTCTGATTCTTCAGATAAACGCTCAATCTGATAATTATATTTTGAGTCTACATAGGCTTTTTCTTCGTTCCAGTCCGTGAAGAGAAGTTCTCAATCATTGAAGTGCCACCTGATTTTTGTGGTAAGTTGGCTAGTGCAATTCAGTATACAATGAATGAAATGGGACAATTATTAGTAGTATTATTATTTCCTTTAATTATGTCAGGACTTGCATTGTGACCATTGAATCA